>VDFB02189976.1:0-10261 GCA_007258455.2 Sequoia sempervirens
CATCCCGAGCTTGCTCATAGATGTACATGTAAAGTGGTCAACTAGCCAAAAGAGACAATCAAAAGTGACATATGTGGACAAGGATAACTAACCCCTTTCCTCCACTTAGTGCAGGACAAGGGTGAGTCAAAATGATTGATGAGAAACATGCTAGAGTAAAAATTAGTATCAATTACAGGAATTAGGTGCCCCCACATAAGGAAGAACACCAAACTCCTTAAGATGTTGAATTTTTCTACTCAAAGCCTTACATTCATTAGTAGAATGATCGTGAACTCTGTGATATGCGCAAAATGAAGTCTTGTAATAGAATTTCTTTCAAGTTATTATAGGAAGGGATATCAACTAATCTTAGAGTCTCAATAGGATACCCTCTTGTTCAATGGTAGATGTTCTTGTAGTTTACGACAAAGATATTCTTTGCTTAGTACGAGATGGCATACTTACACAACTCTTTAGATTGTGAGATTTTGTTCTCTCCTCTATAGGAGGGTGTAAAATTCAAATCATTAGTTTTTTGTGAGATGACATTGACATTAAGTAAGAATGTCTATTTTGTTTCATTTCTTTCAAAGTAGAACAATCAAGGCCACTAGTGTTTATAAGTTCAGGATGCACTATTGTTAAAGTGGGCTTAGAGGAATCTTGTGTGATAGTGTTGATGTTAAGTGAACGCTTGGTGATTTCAATCAAAGGACAATAACCAAGACCATGAGTTGTTTCTTGCATGTTAGTATCGATGGGGACACAGATACCTTGTTCCCTAGCACCACATCCTTTTCCACTATATCCAAGTTGTTTTATAAGCTGATAACCTTTTCCATAAAGCTTTTTCATTACTCTTGGATCAAGTGGTTGTTTGTGGTTAAGTTCATCAAAGTTTGTTGTGTAATTTGATTCTTTATCTAAAGTGGTTGAGGTGGATTCTTTTGAAAAGTCTTCTAAGTTTTGTGTTGACATTACTTGTTTTTCATGTCCCATATTTGAATCTTTGTTTATGATCTTGTATTCTCCCATGAATGTATGTTCAAAATCCAAGGAACCTTAGTCATCGTCTAATAGCTTTGTTATTTGTTTAGTATGTTGTTCTTTTTCTTTTTGTTGTACGAGTTCTATTTGTGTAGTGGGTGTTAATGTGCTCAAGGGATTTTCTTTGTTTTCTTCAAGTTGTAAGACACTATAAGGCTCAGGATCAGCATCAAGTGTGTACACTTTGTTGTTGTAGATGTATTTCATTTTTTGATGAAGAGTATAAGGAACTCCATTCATCACATGAATCCATGGTCTGCCTAAAAGAAGATTAAATGAAATTTCAGGAGGCATAACATGAATTCATTTTTCCAATGTGGCCTTCCCGACTGTAATAGTTAAAGTTATCACCCCAAGTGGTTTCTTTTTGACATTGTCAAATCCCTTAAGGGATAAAGAATCAGGTTGAATGTGTGATTTATCAACACAAAGCCTATCCAAAAATTTTACACTACACATATTAAGGGTTGAGCCATTGTCAATAATGGTTTGCTTTATCCCTATTCTTTTGTATTCAAATATTATTAGGAATGCTTCATTTTGTTTTTTTACTTCCAAAGAGGGGAGTTCACTTTGATGGAAAACAATGTCAGCTTGATTTCCTTGAATCATGGTTGTTATGTCATTTGGTTGCACATTAGAAGGGATGGGAACTTGTTGCAAGGTTGCTTGAATCATGTTGTGATAGTGAGGGGAGGATTGGATAAGGTCCCACATGATATCTTAGTAGGAGTATTCTTAAGTTGCTCAACAAGATCATACTCCTTTCGACTTGGTAAGGTAGGGTTAGGTAGGATAGGATTAGGCAAAGGTAAAGGTCTTGGGGTTGGTTGTGGTGGTTGTGGATTGTTTCTAGTGTTATATGTATGAGCAACGGTATTATGACTCAGTTGCTATGAAACATTATTCTTGGGTGGGTAAAGGACAAGTTTGGGTTTGTCTTGAAGTGGAGGTTTGTTTGAAGGTGGATAAAGGATGAGTTGAGGTTGAATAATGTTAACATCCCTTAGCAAGGGAGATTCTATTGTTGTCTCATCATCTTCTTCTAAGGACACTATATCATTTTTATCATCGTTATCCATTTCTTGTATCATGATATCCTTCCTAGAAGGTAAGTGTTTAGGAGAACTACAAGCCACACGTTCTTGAAATTTGAGAGTTGGTTCTTCTAAAATGACTTCATCACAGGTAAGGGAATGATTAATGGTTGGATTGTCTTGTTTATCGATAGTGGGAAGATTAGGAGAAGACTCTATTTGATTTTCATTTTTCACTAAGGTATCATTCTTTGGTTCCATATTATCTACCCTAGTAGGAAAGCTTGTAATATGTTCACCACATTCCATGGTTAGAATTTGTAAACTAGCTTCATCACAAGTAGGGGAGGAACCAAGAGAAGGACCACTATGATTTTCAAATAGATTATCCCAAATGGTAGGAGCATTAGGGTAATGAGGGTCAAGATTCTCATGACTTGTAATAGATATATCTTCTAACACCAACCTATCCTCTTTGCATCGAGGAGGGATATAGAAGGAAGACAATTTTGATTGTTATGGTTAGGGAGATTAGGTAAGGTGATGTTTAGAAATATTTCTATGATCTCATCAGCTTGTTGTCTAATATCTTCCAAAAGGGGAAGAGGAGAGGGACAATCAAGACTATCAATGCTTGTATCTTCTTTCACCAAGATACCTTCATCACTAATAGGAGAGGTATTGGGAAAAGAACAATTATGATTGTTATGATTGTCTACACTTGTATCCTCTTGTGTTATGACATTCTTACAAATCCGTTAAGTACTAGGAGGGTATGCAACATGCTTATAAAAGGTTTTACTTTGTTGTCCTAGATTATGCCCATGAAAATAAGAATCATACAAGCCACTTGATATTCTAGAAACATGGAATTTTTGAAGAAAACACATGCTAACATGAGAAAGTGCAATGCAATGACTTAAAGTGAAATGTTTAAATATAATTTCTATATGTGAAACAAGGTAATTTTTTTATTACATTATGCAACAGCTTGAAAGATGAAATGGTAAATGTCATTTAATCAATGTGTAACATTTTTTGGGTGCTGATAGAATTTCATGTTTTTTGTGCTATATGATGTAGGCCTAAGATGCAAATGAAAAATTTCAGAAATTGTTAATGATTTGAGATGCCAAAAATGCAACCTATATCCACTTTCAAGAATGCAAAATTTGAAACCCTAGAATGAAAATTAATCAATGCAAACCCTAAGGAAAAGTTAATGCAAGCTAATTCTACGATGATGATGGACTCAAAATAAGAAAAGAAGGTATTTTGAAAGTTGGGCTCACCAAAATGTGGACAATGGAAATGGAGTCACAACTTCTCTTATCCACACCTAAAAGGGGAATGAAGGAAGAGGAATATGATTTTACAAAGTTCTCACTCAAGAACAATTACATGAGATTCTAATGCAATAAAGATTGAAATATGTCAAAGGAGAATGTTCCTAAGGTTGGAAGTTAATAAAGAAGATAAAATATTGATGCAAAACTAAGGAAATGCAATTTTTTTGAAAACACAGTATAGTATGCAAACATATACTAAATGACCTAGAAATGACCATGAAACAAAACATAAATTGTAGAACTAGAGAGGTGCACCTGGAAATGTGTGTCATACTAGAATGGAGACTGGAAATGCTACTGATCTTGAAATTTTGACCTACTAGGACACTTACGCCATTCTTGGTGACTTAGTCTCAGATCTAGAAAACTGCTCCAGAGCCTGTTTTAGCCAAATGGGTATCCGAATCCATGAATTTTTTTGAAAAACATGTATAGTGAGACTAAGTCATCATTGATGGTGACTTAGTCAACTTTAGCTTTTTTGAAAATCCAAAAGTGGAAATGAAAGCTCGTGGTCTGCATTTTTTGTTCCTCCCGGTATCTAGATCTAAAACCCTAATTTTTAGTACTTTAAGTGATTTTTTGCAGATATTTTGGCTTTGTAAATAGGGAGATGTCTTCAACAAGTTTGTAACATATTCTTCAATGATTTCCAAGCCTCCAAAATACCTAAATCTGCAAACACACAAGGAAAGAAAGAGAAATGTTGAATGTTAGGGAATGGGGGTTTTCCTTGGTCAAACCCCTTTTAGGTAATCAAACCAAATGAAAAAATAAGATGAAGCATGAACATGAAATGAAGGAATTAGAGACTTTCCATGTGTTAAAGAAGTGCAAGACAACTAAGAGGGGGGCTGAATCAGTTGTCACACAAGTTCAAACATAAAACTTTATCACTTATCATTCTTCAACAACACTATTCTATTATTAAATACAAGCACGAAGCACAGATAACAGAAAGTAAATCAACACAATGAACACTATATTTTTACATGGAAAACCCAATAAAGGAAAAACCACGGTGAGGTTTAACTCACACTATATAGTATTTTAAGAAGAGGCTCACTACCAAAAGAAGGACTCATTGTCCAAGTACAAAGGCTCACTACCTACAAAAAGGACTCACTGTCCAACAAGGACGCTCACTGCCTACACAAGATTATACAAAATAGAATAAGGATTTATAGCCCAAAATGAACTAGAAAGATGCACCTATCGTGTTGATACAGTTTCGAAGATGCTCAGTATTCAAAATTTACACCCTTCATTCTTCGCTCATTTTTACATCAACTGCTACCTTTCTAATCACACCTTTACATTCATTACTTGCTCACTATTTCTTCTATCTCTTCTCTGTTGTCTACCATTCACACCTTTACTCTTCCAATTTTTTTTCCATATATATATATCTGATCTCCATTGTAGGCATCAATTAGGTTGGCCTAATTAGATGCAATTCATTTATAAAATATATCAACTATCAGCTCCAATAGATCACAAAATATTTTTAAAAAGCATGTTACATTGCGTCAGCTCAGATGAAGAAATAGATCACACATAAGTTTTCATATCATATGAAAATTAACATAACAAGTCAGCCAGGAATAGTCTTCAAAGCAACTAGAATAATGTCACTTTGTCATACGAGCACCAAAACATGAAATAACTTGATCATGCATGCCTTTAACATCCATAAGTAATTTCCCAAAAACACAATAAAAAATTGTCAACTACGGAGAAATGCGGACTAGAATACTAGAGAGGCACCAAAAATACCAGATCAACCACTAGAGGAGATAAGTTAGTTATACACACTGGTTTAGAGTACTCGACCAAGCTACCAACATAGTGACATCAGTGACAACATATAGATAACCTACTCATTCTCCCAACAATCTCCCCCTTTGTCATTGATGGCAACATGTAAACAAAATTCTCCTTCTTTCCTCAAAATTTTTTAACCTTCTCCACTATCTCCAACACTCTCCCCCTTTGACATCAATGGAAAGGGTGCGAAATAGTGTAAACATGGTGAGATCAAATTTCAAAAGATTTCCAAAAACTTCCAACAATCTAGAACTTTTAAGTAGACATAAATTAAGTGAATATGACATTCTTCACCTCAAATACCTCCTTATACCTTTCCTTGAGAACTGGATACAATTTCTTCCAGTTGAATACAACAAACTCCAATCTTGTGCATGTACTTTCCAATAATCCCAATAGAGTAAAAGAGGGTAACCAAGTTGTAACGGAACATTGATTCTCAACATCTTTTTCATCAATAAGAATTATGGAAAGATGCTCTAACCAGACTTCAACAATTTATTTAAGAAGCTAGAAGGTCTTTGCCACATCATCTCTCTGTCTTTGTGTAATGATTATTTTAGCCTATAGTTCACCAACTATTATTATTTTTTTCTCTTCTTTATCTTCAAATATATCAAAATTATTTCCAATGTTGTTCACTTCAGCTTCAGTCACTTCAATTATGCTTCTAAAGTTATCTACAGTTGTAGACCATCAAAGACAATACTTGCAAACATCTAAACTTTCTTTAATACACTTCTTTTCTTCCACAATCAATCCAGACAATTTCTGCATAGCCTTTTCACACCTCCTTTCAACCAAGATTCCCATGATCTTACGTCCTTTTGGACCTTCAAGCGACATCCTTTCTTCAACAATCTCAATTAGATTTTCTGGAAAGAAATTAGAAACAACAAATACTTCAATACCTTTCTGAAGTAGATAATCTACCAGAGTATCATCAATTTTTAGTTTATCAATAGGTGGGGAAACATTCCATAGTTGACCAATATTCTTCATTTTTCCTTCAACTCTCATAGACTAGATGTCATTAGGATCAAGGGATTCATTTCTAGTATGAGATTCTTTCTCCTTCTCATCTAAAATGTCAATGATTTCTTTAGTTATCTCTTTTTTCCTCTTTGATTTCAGAGGGGAATCACTGATGACAACCTCTAATTCTCTTTTTCCAGAGGAAGATCCCACTTCAAATCAACTTGATGTAGATATACTGGAGCAAGGGTTTGCTTTCAAAGATGAGAAATATGATTTGCACATATTTACATTATCTTCCAAAGACTCTAGATATCTGTAAATTTGCTTTCCAATAGGGATACCAGATTCCCACATCCCATTATCTTTTCCCAATAGAGAATTCAAAAAGTAAAACACTAGACACACCAACAAGGTTCTAAAATGAAAGGGATAATTCTCAACCAATGAAATTTGAACATTTTCAGGCAAATTTTCAAGTAACAAGCTACATAGATCAAACTATTTGTTCTCCTTAACCATCATGTGGGCAATATGTACGACAATCTCTGAAGTTGAAATTTCATGGTTTCTGAAATAAATTTATACAATACGTGACATACCTAACAATCAAATCAAAAAGTCTATCAATCAATAGTGATATAAGATCTCTACTGATGCCAGTCAGCTCCTCCACATCTTTATACTTCGTAGTTTTCTTTCCAGGAAGTTCTCCAACGCTACATAATCTAGTTATCACTCTGATTGCTCCCTTCGAGATCAAATAGGTTATGTCCAAAATAATGCTTCCATCCTTGAAATGATTTAAAAAGAACAAGATAACTTCTTTATCTGTAATCCATGGAAATTCACTCTAGAAATCCATCCCTAGGGTTTTTATGTTCCGTAATTTGATTTCGCTCAACCCTAGTTCAATTCCTTTTGTTTTCCTATGATCGTATTCTTTTGATTCAATTCTTATCAACTTCAGAGGGGTAATGCCACATGATCCACTACCCATTGCTATGCTTTGTTGAAATTCAACAAAACTTCTTCAATTTTCTTCTTTCCTTTTGTAATCAGAGAAAAGCTTTCCAGATTACCTGATATAATCTCTTCAAATTCCTTTTAGAAATGCTTTAGGCTCACTCCAAAATCATTCTAGACTTATATTCAAGCTCTTCAAAAGAATTATTTAACCAAAAAGACTTGCAAACTTCATCTTATACACCATCGAACTTACCCTAAAACACATTAAATGTGGTAGACAACAAAAAGCTGTTAAAAAATAGTCTTCTTATCATAGAGAGCCCTTATTCAATCTACATATCCTCATACCAACATATTTTTCTCCAATTCTTTTTCCATAGCCTTTGAATAAACATTCTTCACATTCCAACCGCGTGTTAGCCTTTGACACGCCATTCTTCTAGGGGGTTTTCATAATCTTCTGATAATACTCCCCCTAAGACCATGCTAGGCCTAAATTCCAAATAAGTCATCTATGATGGATGAGGGCACAGACACATCAGGAGTCTTAGGTCTTTCTTCTTCTTTCTTCTTCCATACCTTATCCATCTCTTGCTTGATTTGTTCTTTTTCAGTCTTCTTTACCAGTTTAGTCTTCTCTTCCAGAGTAGACTTCTTTCCTTTCGTATTATTACATACTTTAGATAGATGTCTAGGTTTGTTGTAGTTATAAGAAACCGCACTTTTTCTGATTAAACTATCCTCCATTATTCTTTGATTTACACTAATTTTCCCTATGTCCAAATTGATTATAGGTATAGCAATAGCCATTAAAGAATTGATTATTTTTCCTTCATTAAACCAATTCCTCATTATCCAACTGATCATTCTTGCTTGAGATCTACATTCTATAGCCTTATGTCCAATCTTCCCACATTCAAAAAGTTTTTTGGAAAGGGAACCATAAAACTGGTTTATCCTACTCCTATATTCAGTTGCTCTATGACCATATTTATTACAAGAAAAACAAACACCATCGAAAGAGGGGTAACTCTATGCATTAGGCTATCTAACGGTTGGTATTCTTGAAAAATTCCTTCTTTTCTTCCTCTTGCCTTGATTTTTTACAGATGTGTAATGGTGGTTTACAATTCACGAGGAGGAGGGAACAAATTTTAGCTGAAATCACATATTTTAGAAAATATAATGATTTAAGCCTTAAAAGATTCAATTTAAAGAATTCCAATTGAAGAGGGGTTGATAAAACAACCTTAAATACAACCCCCTTAGATAGAACCCTGATAGTTTTAAACCATACATATAACAAAGTTTCCTTTACACCTATCAAAATGCTGATACAAACCCACTTTTGATTTACCTTTTTGGGGATCAAATAAATTAATTTAAAATTTATTTCAAATGATTATGGTATTCCTCGAACAAGCTATCAATGAATAATTTTAATATATTTGGTTTTGTTATGTATTTGTTTTTAAGTTTTATTAAACATAGGTTTCATCGAAAATGAATTTCTTTGTTCTTCACATGTGTGGAAAAATAGAAGATTATCAAAACAAAATTTGAAAATATGAGTGCACCAGATTATTGGAGTCCTTGAGCCAACAAAAATAAAAGATAGAATTTTGGTATGCAAAAGAAAAGTTAAGTTATACTATGCGGTAATGCAGTGTTAGCCAATTAGTTTGACTTTGAAACGATTAAGGAAAAATGTTCAATAAAAAAACTATCTAACCAAATTGGAAGCACTACACATATCAGAGTTACAAATCTAAATTTGAAGAATTAGAATTTTTATCCTTCATGGAAAAAAGTTATGCATTATACGGTGTGCATCACTTTTAAAAATGTTGTTTTTACGAAAAAAAAATATATTCATGGGGAGATGGAAAAGAAGTGCAATTTGATTCCAAAATTTTGAAAAATATTTTTTAGAATCTGAGACAAAATTTGATGAGACTCTAGTTTGCACCATCTTCAAATTCCTCCGCAGTTTAATTAAGCTATAGGTGAACATGATTTGGTTAAAATAATAATTTCGGTGTCCGTTTGGCCAAAAATTGTAAACCACTATTATGGGATCACCCTTCTTCTTCACATATTTTAGAACTTTCATAGATTTTTAGCGTCTCTAGTTCCACTCTTAAGTTTACTATCTCTGCTTGAATCTAGAATATTCATCAGACTTTTTCTGCACCATTGTATTCAGACATTCTTCAATCGTCTTCTTTTCTTCTACTATCACTTTCAGTCCAATTATCTCTTGTTTCAGCTATTCACTTACTTCTCTATGTCTTTCCTTAAATTTCTTCAACTATTCCTTCAATTTTCGAACAAATTCATTTGCTTCATCAAGATTCTCTTTTAGATCTTTTTTTCTCTTTCCACTTTATCAAGATCTTCAAGAGCAATTTGGAGGTCTCCTATATCATCCATTCAACCAGCCGGGATCCTCACCTCAAGTGGTTAAGCTCTTCACCAAGGAACCAAATGCTCTTATACCAATTCATAGACATGCATAGGACAACTGAGAGGAGGGGGTTGAATCAGTTGTCACACAAGTTCAAACATAAAACTTTATCACTTATCATTCTTCAACCACACTATTCTGTTATTAAATATGAGCATGAAACACAAATAATAGAAATTAAATCAACACAATGAACACCATATTTTTACGTGGAAAACCACAGTGAGGGTTAACTCACACTATATAGTATTTTCAAAAGAGGCTCATTGCCAAAAGGACTTACTGTCCAATTACAAAGGCTCACTACCTACAAAAAGGACTCACTGTCCAACAAGGAGGCTCACTATCTACACAATATTATACAAAATAGAATAAGGGTTTACAGCCCAAAATGAATTGGAAAGATGCACCTATCATGTGTTGATACAGTTCCAGAGATGCTCAGTATTGAGACTTTACACCGTTCATTCTTCACTCATTTTTACATCAACTGCTACCTTTCTGATCACACCTTTACATTGATTACTTGCTCACTATTTCTTCTATCTCTTCTCTGCTATCTACCATTCACACCTTCACTCTTCCAAAAATTGTTCACCATATATATA
>VDFB02189978.1:0-34058 GCA_007258455.2 Sequoia sempervirens
CAGTGCAAAAACAAGAGTAATCCCTTGTGTCTAATGTCCATCCATGGCAACTATTTGAACTCCTAACACAATGCAAAGATCTTGTTTTTTCTACCCTCTTGCATCCATGTATCGATCTTCTATCCACACCTAGGTACATATGTACAACAAAAAACTTATGTGAACAAATATGCATATATATATATTTTAAATTTAAATAAATTCAAAATTTTGATTTAATGTAATTTATACATACCCGATATCTCCCAAAACACCCTATGTGAAATGTGTCGGTTTGTTCTTGAAGATGTGCCGACCACATTTATGCAAAGTGTTTCTTGCACCATTCAACAACATCATGTGCATTGTCTAGATGATCTTCTGGATAAATCATTTGATGCTTTCTTAAAGCTCGTTTGATGCAAACTCTTGCTCCATCATGCTCACCCTTTCCATGCCCACTCTAAAAAAAACTCCAAACATGTGGTATTTTGTAGATTTTATGATATCTACAAAGTGCATAGAATGGCTGTGAATATTTGAATTGTGCCGCACATCCATCTGACCATACAAAATGATTTTCAAATTTTACACCCCTACTTCTCAAATTATCAAAAAATATTGTAAAGCAATGTTGGACAAAAAGTGTGTCATGCTCTTTATCATCACTAATATAAAAGTGATATTCTTTCTTAATGGATCGTTCTTCATCTGTACTCTCAATACCATCCAATTCTGATTGTGCATGTTGATAACACACATGAACCATAATAGTGATCTGCATTGAAAAGTAATACTCTGATTCAATCTCCTTTTGATGTACAAAGGAGTAATTTTCTGTAAAGTCAACTACTGATAGAACTGTTCCATGTGGGAAAGTATCTCTCAATGTTTGGAATTGTTGTGCTTGCCACTTAGCAAAAAAGGAATGATGTATGTATGGTCATATCAATTTTCAAAAATATTCCATAAATTTTCCAATGGGAATCTCCTCTTCTACATAGTTCAACCTTGTGGATTCTTTCCCAAAATTTGTTTGCAACTTTACATACTTGTAAATTCTGTGTTAGTAAAATATGTGAATAACTAATAAACCACACTTGATCAATGAAACATTACATCAAAGAGAATCCAAATAACTTTGGATCTATGAGAAATTGAAACAAATAAACTCAAAATAGTACTGCATTCTCTTTGCAGCTCTACTGTCTTTGTTAGGTCAGTATCCTCAATTCTTGAAGGAAATTTACCTTAAATTTCCACGCGTCTCACAAATTCCTTTATGCAATTTATTTGAGGTCCATTTTCATGATCAAGGATAATATAGGACTTCTAGTGAAACAAACTTTGGCTTTATTTAGGAGGTGCATTTTGAAACCCACATCTTTCTTCTCTCATCTTTCGAAACACCTGATAGTAGAGATCAAATTCAATATGATAATGACAACAAGTTTCAAAAAACTTGTTTATCTTCACATAATATGGATTTAACGTTTGAAACATTGTTTTCCCAATCTTTATATGAGGATATGCATTACAAAAGTTCATATAATGTATCTCAAATTGTGTTATGTCTAGCCAATGTTTGATATTATTTTCATAAATACTAGGTCCAATCCTATGTCTCATAACATCTCTAGTATTTGATGATGGACGAGTCTAATCATGCCAAAAACCTGAGACCAAGTTCCTAACAACATCTTCAATCCTGTCAGAATGGGGAGCTCTACACATAATTTCCCAATTTCCTTCTAAAATCATCCAAAAACTCTCTTTTTCTCATATTTTATCAATGTGGATCTACTATAACCAATTTTAGTTGAAAGTGCAGACATTTTTCTTTTTCTTGCTATATCTTGATGTACAATAGATGTCAACATCAATTCCTTCTTGTAGTGGCCTTATCCACTGACTTCATCCTTTCCCAATGGAATCTAAACCCTTTTAAATATCTTTGAACAATATCCTTTTTGTAATCCCATGTGTTTCTTTTATTTGATTTAATGCACACCCAACAATTGTAATGACTCTTTCAGTTCATCACGAAGAAGTAAACGTGATAACAATTGGGTTTTTTTAAGTGTATCAAGATGATTGAAATGATGATTGATCATTCCATTTACAGATTTAGTCATTGACCTCTTTCTTTTATTATAAGGCTGGTTGGCATAATATTTGAGTTTCTCCATATCCATTTCAAGTAAATGATCTAAATTTCTATGAGAAATTTGTTTCCTCACCTTCTCAGCTAGTTTTATATGCTCATCCATACCAGTAGGAGGAAGTGATCCCGACCCCTCTCCAACATGCATTGTTTGAACTTGTGCCTCCACCCTATCTTCAAGGACCATGCATTCTTGAGCGGATTCATTTGATCCAATGTCTAGATTTGGCTTGACTTGAGCATGAAAACTTCCTGCTTGTTGAGCCCTTCCTACACATGTGTCACAAAATATTTTTCAAACAAAAGAGAGAGATGATGTTAAATATAAGTGAAGTTTATGTATGCAAGCAAACAAACTAATAAAACATGATGAGCTATAAGTGAGAGAAGTTTGTGCTAGTTTTATATGCTCATCCATACCAGTAGAAGGAAGTGATCTTGATCCCTCTCCAACAAGCATTGTTTGAACTTGGGTCTCCTCCCTAACTTCAAGGTCCATGTGTTCTTCAATAGATTTGTTTGATCCAATATCTAGATTTGGGTCGACTCTAGCTTGAGGAATCCCTAGAGCATAAAACATAAAAATAATTTGAGAACACTGAAGTGATGAAAATAAAAGACCAAAGACATAAAACAAAAATATTGAAAAAAAAAAATTGGCTTAAGGAATTGGAGTCAAGGATCATATAAACATTGCAACTTGCATAACCAAGATGACTTGAGGAAATTTAAAAGTATTTAGTCATTCAAGTGCAATGATGGTTAGAAACCTTCAAAGTAAAAGTCCTAAACACACACTTGAGAGTGAGAGAGAAAAAACAAGCATGTACCTTGTTTCTATGATAATTTTCCAAGTTTTATTCATGCCTCTTTTGTTCTTCTTCTTTTGACAATTTTCGTTGAGATGCATTTTTTCTTTTTCTTTGTTGTCCCATTTTCTTCTTCAACTTAAAGATGAATCTAAACAAGTCATCTACCAACTTAGTTAAATTATCCTCCAAATTTTTCCTTGATTGATAAAAATGAAAAGTTGTCGAGCTCCAATATTTTCCTCAATAAATGTGCAAAAACTTCTTCTCCAAAATCTGCGCTCCAAGTGAATCAAAATTATTCAAGTGTACATGGAATAACTAGATCCTAGTTTAAATGAATCAAGTAGTAAAAAAACAAGTTATTTCATTGTGGAGTTTTTTATTTATTTAATTCATATTTTTATTTATTTAATTCATAGGTATGCACAACATATCTAGTAATTTTAGAATTTTGTTAAAGTGTCAAAAATGTATATTAGAGGTATAATTTGAATTGAATTTTCTTAATTATATTTGAATTAAATTTCAAGTTAGTTGTAAAAAATGTATAATAGAGGTATAATTTGAATTAAAATTTCTTAATTATAATTGAATTGAATTTCAAGTTACTTGTCAAAAATGTATAATAGCTTGATATAATTTGAATTTAATTTTCTTAAAATTATATTTGAATTGAATTTCAAGTTACTTGTCAAAAAGATTATATCTTGTTCTCAACTCAATGGTTCATGTTGCTTAAGTCATTTAATTTTTTTATTTTTTTTATTGTGATCAACATGAATGAACTTAATTATAAAGTGGCATTGATTTCCCTAAAATTTTACTAGAGATCAAATGTATATTGAATATAAGGAAATTTAAGTTGTAAGAGATCATAAAATAAGAAAACATGTATGTTTATTGAATATTTAAAGCAAATGCATACATATATTATGTGTAAACATGTTTAAAACATAAGAAAACACATGTACATACATGTAAAGGGATTCAATACATATAAACATAACACATATTATAAGCAAAGAGGAAAATGTATGTATATATCATATAAGAAAATATATGTACATATCATAAAACAAAATGTAAATTAAAGATCATCAAATGTTGAATACTTCAAAGATCAAATAAATAAGCAAACAGTATGTATATCATATAAGAAAATGTAAGTTAGAGATCATCAAATATCAAATACTATTAAAGATCATCATATAATCAAATACATGTGGTAAAGATCATAAATCTAGAGGCTACCTAATATGAATAACGCCCCTAGATCTAATGGCCAATCAATGAGAACGGTCCCGCTTTTGATGGATGTCGAAGCCCGCAAATAAAATTGTGTACAAGATGTGTTAAATACATATAATTTATATTAAATAAATTTGATGAAATTTATTTTTAAATCAACTTGTATTTTTAAATATCAATCTAGATCTATGCATACATAAATATATTGTATGTACATATACACGTGTGATTATATAAAAATGTAAAACTCACATGTCCACTGACAACAAATTCATCCACAGAGTCACATCAATCATGCACACGATCTAGACTACAAGAAGAGTGATATGAGGTATGTCCAATCTCGCAACAATATATATACACATATATATCAACTTGCTACATCATCTGATATCGGATGACCTAAGTCCTCTGAAACAGTCACCTCCACCATATCCACCAAACAATCAAGCGACGAATCAACATCTAAATCCATCTGATCTATCCCATGTCGTGACATAAATGATGAATTTAGAGGACTATGAAGGTGAGATGGCATCGGTGATGATGAACTAGAACCAATCAACATATCAGTAAAACCCATAGTCTGTGCAGCTGTCGTATGAACTGTAGGTGGATCCTGATGCACACTAGTGCTCGGCTGAGAGTGATGGGATCCTGGAACTGAACAACCTTTGCATCTCAAATTCTCTCTAACATGCTCTATACCGATCCCATTGTCTGATGAAATGTGGGCATATGCCTCCAATAGGTCCTCAGCCAAACAATGTAGAGTCATGCGTGACATATCTCCTGTAAGTGCATCAAGCTGTGTAGGAGTAGGGATGTCAACCACTGTAAAAAGAGCCATGGTGGTCCAATGTGCTAAAAATGGTGTGGATCAAGAATTTTTGGACATCAAATACTGACCTACACGATAATCAGATATCCTAGGGGTGGTAGCTGCAATGTCACCTATAGTGTCAATTTCTTCCTTTTAGGAAGCAACGACAACCTCATCTGCTATGGGGGCTAGAGCTGGGGTGAGAGAAGGAGACCTGTCACCAACCAATACCCTAAACATTGGGGGTGGTCTATCTGCTTGACGATAGGTGGGCCTATCAACAATCCTACCACGCCCCTGACCAGTATATGGTGGAATGTCCAGGTAGTTACCTTTGAGGCCCAAATGGACCTCAACATACAACTGCTGAACAAAATACAATGGAATTTGGTCATTGTTTGGGTATAGACCATGTGCTGTGAGAAATCGTGGGTAGATCAATGAGGCCATAACATGATTGACACATCTAGTGACCTGGTATCCCCTAACCTTACACACATTTTGATAAAATGGAAAACAAGTGGCTTTTATCATTTCTTTGGTGACACTATCCTATATTTGTTTAAGGGGAATGTCACCATTTACTTCTTCCCGCATGCAGGAAAGAATAGCAATCACTCTATTTGAGGAATATGCACTAGTCCTCTCAAGTTCATCTTTAGTTTTTCTAGACTATGCAATATTAATGCCATGCATGGTTCACTATATATCCCTGTGTTTGCACCCCTCGTGGCTAATGAATCTCTCTAATTTTTAATCTCATTACTAGTATTTGCAAACAAAAAGTAACTGCAAACAAAGAATCTGGCATAGGTGGAACATGATCTGCATTTTCCATGTTTTATATATATATACAGTACACCTAAAAGAGCAATGAGACTTTGGTAAATAATATATCTAGATAAAAGGAATACAAATCTAAAATAGTTGTAATAATTCATCTACTCATCAATAATATTTTCATACCATTAACAATTTAAAAAGAATTGGAAGACAACTATAATCTATAACATAGCATCCTTAAATGGTTCAAATTTTAAATGAAACGGTGAAAGAAAGAATAAGAATACAAAGATTAGTATAAAATTATTTGAAAATAATTGGGGATAAAAATATTTAATCTAATAGTTATTAACATAAATGAACTTCAATTATATAGCCAAGAACATCAAAAAATTATAGATTGGAAAGCAAAATAATTAGACATTTATCATATTTTTATATGTATAAAGTTTAGATACCATCAAACTATTTAAACTTATAGATTGCATAAAGCTATAAATTCAAATCGCTAAAACTAATTTATTAAGAATCAAATCTAATAAAGTTTGACTTCATTGCATACTTGTTATAAATATCTCACTAATCCAACCATACATATTATATATGTTAAAAAATATATAATTGTTATGCCCATAATTTTTCACTATATCTTGACGTGGATCTCCTTCAACTAGATCAATTAAAAATTATTTGTAATGTTGGAGGAAAATGGATTTAATATCATTAGAGTTGTCATGGAACTACCTCTCTTGATCAACAATAGATATTATCCACTCTCGAGAATGTAAATATGTTTGAGATAACTAAAAAATAATTTGTATCCCTTATATCCTTTCATCCAATGTAGCCTATCTCTTAATTGAGATCCTCTACCACAATTAAGTTCAAATCTTCTAAGTTTTATTTCAACGAAAGCAACCACTCATTGTAGAAAAGTTATTAGTAAGTGCTAAAGCCAAAAAAAGTTTTTTTTTCTATTTGGATTCATATTTTTTTTTCATTCTAGATCTCTTTCTAGCCATATTCTTATTGTAAGATCATAGTAAGGTAGTGCAATAGATTTAATCGCATCATTTCACAATTGTATCCACTTACCAGTTTGATGAGGTCTAGGAACATCAACCAAAGGAATACTAGGCAAGCAAGGTGATCAATTTGGTTGAGGTGGGAAGTGTTGAGCTTGAAGGATAGATTATTAGGTATGAGGAATAAGAAGTTTGAAAAGTTTAAAGAATTGGGAGGCGATATGTGAGATAGGTTTAATAGAATCTACTTAAATAAGGGTGTTTTGTGGAGAGGGGACAATGGAAAGAGAAATAACTAAATTTTAATCTATCAATACAACTAAGTTTCCCTTAGTTCACCATCTCTTTAGTTGGTCCAAGTGAACTAGTGATGAGTATAAGAATATTTTTTTATCTAAAATGGGATCTAAACCCCTCATGGTATTTCTAGTTAGGATGTAGGAATTCAATTATTTTTTAGAGAGTTTATGAGAACTAAACCAACTTGTATCTTGGTTTTTTCCACCATATCATATCATATTTTTTGTCTAAAACTTACAATTATGACATATTCTTATGACATTTAAGAGCATGACTATATAATATTTACAGTAAAGTATTGACTAGTCAACATTATGAAAAATCATAAGAAATATTTTAAGAAATAGCAACTGTGTCAAGGAAAAAGATGTGGAAATTTACAAGAACTTTTTTTTAAGAAAAAGTGGGAGACCACTTATAATTTTATTTATATATAATATTTTACATATAGCTGGTTTAGGTGGACATACTGGCAAGAAAGAACCAGCAAGAAAACCCCCAGTTGTAGTCCAAGTAACAAATTTTACAAAATATCAAAAAGACCAGTGATGTCCTAGTACAAATGACCAATTGTCTAGTTACATGTTACAAAAGCACATTGGTTGAATACATCAGTACAAAATCATCAATCTCCTCCATGGAAATGGCAGATCTGTATCTGTTTAGAACTTGGTAGAGATGCACGAAGAAGTGTCATGCATTGTGGATAATAACATGCCTTGGAATATGTGAACATAGGTCTCTTCTTTTGAAACAAAACCTTCTTTGAATAATTAACATTAGAAATTAATACAGTTTGGCAAGCATATTGTATAATCACACTAGAAACCAACAATGGAAGATTGAGAGTCTCAACTAAGAATTCCACCAAGTATAGATAACATTCATACTAGAAGCCAACAAAAAAAGACCAAATTTCATAAATAAAGTTCATGTGTTATATATCATGCCTTTGAGGGGTCCAAAAGTACCATGAGCCTTTTGAAATCCTTCTCCATCTAAATGCATCCATTCCAAGACCATTGGGAGGTGGGTATACAATATGAACCAAGTATTAATTTCTAATGTTAATTATTGAAAGAAGATGAAGGTCCTTATTTACCCTTAAATGACATTTAAATTGGATATTTTAATGTTCAATATAATGAAATGTTTAAAAAATGAAAGTGACAATAATATTGAAAATAAAAATGTTGAACATGAATGTGAAAATATTGTAAAATTTGATGGAACACCTATTGATAAGAGTAGCATCATAGAAGAAGAAGAAGAAGAAGAAATACATCAACAATTTCTTGACTAATGTGGATATGAACCCTATGACATTGAAATTGCACTCAATAATCGACTTGTTGATAACAATGATTAAATTGATAGCTCACATGAACCAATGAAACTCAATGTGTCTCCAAATTACATAAGAAGAGAGAACCTTTGTGAAGAAGAAAAAGAAATTCAAAATCCATCTTTTTGTAATGAGTTTGTTAAAATTTAAAAACATTCAAGAACCCAAAAATGGTTTGAAATTGATGAGCATAATAGAAATTCTTGAAGGCAAGAGGTCATCACAAACCATTCGGTTGTGGGCTTCAAAAATTTTCAATGAATGGTTTTCCAATAAGACATTAACCAAAAAATTCCAAATTTTTATACAATTACTAAAGATGTACAAAATGAGACCTTTACTAAATAAATTTCAAAGATTCATGTAAACAAAAAGTTTGATCAAAATAATATTGTTGTTAAAGTTTTTTTTAATGCATTCAATTCTATTGTAAATAATAGTAAGGAAAAAGATAAAAGAGTTGCTCATAGAGTAATAACATCATTAGTAAGAAATTAAAAAATTAAAAAGGCTCAATTATTAAGGTAAACTTGTCTTGAATTAAGCCTAAATCGTAAAACATTATCAAAAGTACTATCAATAAGATCATGATTAGAAAGTCCTATTGAAAATCATACTTGGGCTTTTAGCAGTAGGCTTCCATGAGTCGATAAGAAGCTAATTAATAGCACAAAGGATGAAATTCAACAATTTTGGCACTCTAACTCTAGATTTACATATGAGGTTGGAAACAAAATTTTTTATACTCTACCTAGGCCATGATTCTGTTATGAGTACGAAGAGTTTATGATAGAAATACATCCATTATTGTTGAGTTAAAAGTAGGTTAAATATTATTTTTCTTAAAAATTCACTTTTATATAAATGTAGGTGTTTTGGAGAACAAAGCTATAGTATGAATAAGTGATTGACATCGATGGCTATAAATTTCAAGGTGGGGACATTCAATATAATTCATAAGGTGTTATAATATTAAATGCTTTCATTGTTTAGTTAGTTTTAATCAATGTTGTATGATTTATTAAACATTTTTTTAATATTTAAATGTAGGTGTTTTGGGGAGTAGCAGTGATAGATCTAGCTCATTGAGAAAGGATATAGGTAGAGAGGAGGAGTGACCTTGACAAGGATTGAGACATGGATCACCTTAGGGTGGTAGATATGAGTGGAACATATCCATAGAGAAGGATAGGCTAAGAGGATAGATATAGGAGACAAATACCTTAGGGGCACCTTTTTAGTTGTGTGTATGCTCTACAGAGTGGATTTACTCATGAGTGCTTTGATGTATTTGAAGACACATTTGTATGAGAACATAGATAATATGATATGGGAACTATTAGTTGTGTTGATGATGGGTGTGATATTTTATGTGTATGTTGATGATGTGCATGATATATAGTTATATTTCTTGTATTTGGATGCTCATAGGTATGGATGTTCATGAATCTTATGTGTATGTCTAATGGTGGCATGTGGAAGGATAAATATGGCTATTGAAAACTTTACCATTATCTTGACAACTAATTATGGCTATATGATTATCTTATTGTAATGAACCTAAGTTAATTCGATAGATATTAGTGAAGTTGAATTAGGAAGCATGGATTGTGCTAAATTATTATACACATTTTACGTTTAAAAATATGGGTCTAATTTTTGCGATATTGAAAGTCAGTTAAATTTCTTCAATAGTATATCCAAGGTATAGGGATATATTAGTGGTAGGAGTAGTGTAGGATAAAAAGGAGAATGTATAAAGAGGGGAAGGTCTAGAAAGGTAATGACATGGTAATGGAAGGAGAAGCTACACTATAAGGTTAGATTTTCATAGGATAAGGAGGAATGGTATGAAGAACATATCTGTATAGGATAGTGCTAGTAGTAACAATGGTGTGAACATATATAAAAGGATGGGAGATAAGAAAAATACTAGTGGAGAGAAAGGCGGTAGGACATGGGTGGTGGATCCCATGGAAGTGGTAACTATAGTATGATAGGAGGAATCATTATAAGAGGATGAAGGGTAGATGGATGCATAGAGGGTACAACATTATTAAAATCCATTAGAGTGGTAATATTATGAATAGTATTAATTCCCTAAGGATAGCCACCTAATACATTATATAAATTACTAGCCAATGAGTGAGGATATTTAGGGTGGAGAGGTGCATCAATACGTAATTATCAATTTAGGAAAATATCTTGTTTAGCAACATATGTATCTAAATCATAGTCTTGATCATTATTTTTCATCTTCTTTAATGTGGCTCTTTATATGGTTGTCATTAGCTATTATATCAAAAAATGATTCAATCGTCATTTTATTTGCTAGCCATATTAGAGTTAAGATGAAAACTCCATAAAACAAGATTTTAAAGGATATTAATTTAACTAGATAAAAGATCAAGGAAAACACTCTCAAACATGCAATATACCCCAATTTCTTAGACAATGCATATTTCCTAATAATGTGTGCAACTAAAAACTAATAACATGTAATGAATGGATGTAGGTGATAATAATTAAATAATCCTAATTGAACTAGGGTTGTCCCTTTTATATATTTAAGAAGTTGTAAGAGCATTGTATGAAATTGTAAGATGGGAATTACTTATGAAATGTTATATGACACATAAGAGAATAAAAAAGGGGGGTTACACTAGAATATTGATTAGAATTATGAAAATCATCAAGATCATCTTAAATAATGGGTTTGAATATGTCAAAAATGGAGTGTCGGTTATGAGGAGGAGGATTTGAATTTTTTTGAAAAGATGTAAAGCATTTGCTAGATACATCCTATAAACCAAGTCAAGGAATATGGTGTTGGAATTTGTGCCAAATTTGGTGACATTTTTAGGTCATTATTTTGGCTCATGGTTTGGTAAACCACACTTGGTTTATGGTTTAAATTTTTCCTATTTATGGGTGCTTGAGATGGAGAAAGCATAATGATTTTGTAGGTATCATCATGCTACTAGAAATTACTCCATATTCACATGTTGATGATACTACTATAAGGGTATGCACATGAATATTTTATTGTAAATGATATTATTATCAAATAATATAATTGGTTCATGTTTTTGGTTGTGGGATTTTTCTTCCAAGAGGATTTTCCCATGTACATAATTATGTTATAAATTTATAATTTATACATTTTTCTTGTAACTAAAATTAAATCTATTTTGCATATTTATCTCTTGATAGGTTAATATGGGAAGTGTTTCCACACCTCAAATTCCTTTTAAAATACTATCCAAGTCTTAATCAGTTTACATCCTCTATCTTATTGTGCAATACCTACCTACCACCAAAAATGTGTAGAGATGGACATTTTTAATGTTACAAATGATATCTTCCTAGTGAGATAGAGTCTATTGGAAAATATGTATGATTTGAGTTGTCAAATCTACTTGTCCATATTGTTAAGGGAACTATATGCATGTTGCATCTAATGGTACCAACAAATCTACCCACATTCAAATGATACAACTTGTGGTTCTATTTGAACTTCATAACTTTATATTGTTTGTTTCCATATGCTATTAAGTTCTTATATATGTTTCACTTGGTCTTTCCATTTAGGAGCAAGGTAGCTTTTTTATTTTATAGGCTATCCATAGCTTTGATTGCTGAAATGGGAAGGCATATTTCATTTACACATAGGACATAAAAATTTAAGCATCTAATATATATATATATATATATATATATATATATATATATATATAATTAAGAGTAAAACAAAATTATTTCAAAATTTGAATTAGAATAAATGATCATAAAGAGAGGTAAATTCAACTTGCTAATTTGAATTTAAATTTTAAGTTAAGGGGTAATTTATTATACATTTCATTCAAACAATCTAGTTTCTTTCCTCTAAATTTATTCTTCGATTCATACATTTAGTTCACCAACCATTTTTGGAGTAATGTCATAAGACTCAAAGGCAAAATATGAAGAATTTTATCCAAGTTTCAATTGTATGCACCCTAGAAACTTTACATCATGAACTGTTTGATATAATTTCTCAAATAAATTTGTTAATGAACTGTTTGATATAATGCCTCAAATAAATTGGAGGTGCCTGGTAAAAATGTATGGGAAATGTGGAAGGAAAATAGTGTATGTTGAAAATGCTTTAAAAACTTTCAAACAAATGCAGTTTGAATTCAACAAATTTGAAATTTTTTGCATTTAGGGTTTCAAAATTTAACAAACATATGCATTTTGAACTCTACAAAATTCAAATTTCACATACCTGGTGCTCGATATGCAAGTCGGGTTGATGAAGTTTGGAGAGACAAAGTTGAGTTTGTGTTCACTGGAGAGATGAAGTCAGTTTGCTCGCCGTTTGCAGATCATGGTTTCGGTTTGCCGCATGCACTAGGGAAAGCAACTGGTAAAAATAAAGTGAAAATGAAAGTAAAAAATGACAATGTTTTTGTTTTTTTTCTTATTTAAGGGGGTTTGGTCGAACCCATGTTCGACTGAACCCCCTTAAATAAGATTATTTTTATTTAGGGTTTTTGGGTTTGGTCGAACCATTGAGTTCGACCGAACCCATTGAGTTTGGGGAAAAGGAAAAAAATGAAATTTCCTTCCTCATATAATTTGTAAACCACTATTCTGAAGCCACCCAGTTCACCATTTAAAAATGTTGACTTGACAACCATTTGATAAACCTTGAAGTTTTTGTAAGAAGCATAAGCAAGAAATAGTCTCATGGCTTCAATCCTAGCAACAGGGGAAAAAGTTTCTTCAAAGTCAAATAAGCCTACTTCAACAATCAAATCTTTATCATGATCAATCTTGAAATACAAATTACTATCATCAGTACCTTTATTAAATCCAAGCTTCAACAAATACTTATCCAATTTGGCATACCATGCTCTTGGGGCTTGCTTGAGTCCATACAATGGTTTTTTCAACTGGAAAACCATATCTCTTTGATCAGTCAATTGAAATCCATCAAGTTTCTCAACATACACTTCTTCTTCCATTTCACCATTCAGAAATGTTGACTTGACATCCATATGATAACCCTTGAAGTTTTTGTAAGCAACATAAGCAAGAAACAGTCTCACGGCTTCTATCCTAGCAATAGGAGCAAAAGTTTCTTCAAATTCAATCCCTTCCATATGAGAATATCCTTTACACACAATTATTGCTTTGTTTCTAACAACTTCACCTTGCTCATTCAATTTGTTTTGAAAGACCCATTTAGTTTCAATTACATTTTTGTCCTTAGGTTCTAGGAAAAAGAATCCATGTATCATTCTTCTCAATTTGCAGTAGTTCTTCTTTCATTGCTTCTATCCAATGTTCATCTTTGCATGCTTCATTGACACTATTAGGCTCAGTCTTTGAAATCAAACAATATTCTTTTGTAATTCTTCTCCTAGTTTGAACTCCTTTGTTCTTATCACCTATAATCTGATCTTCTTAATGATTTAGTCTTACATACCTTGGAGTCTTAGGATGTTCTTTAATTTCAGGCTCTTGTGATCTCACTTCTACACTTCCACTAGTTCCTTCCTCTTGATTTTCTTGATTCACCAGAATGATCTGGACTTGATTTGAAGTCCAAAATTTCTTTCCTTTATTTGAATTGTCATTTTGATCATCTGAATCATATCCATAGGTTCTGGATGGTCTAACTATGTCTTCATCAACCTTGACATTAAAACTTTCAACTACTTTCCTCAATCTCCTATTGTAGCACAGGTAGGCCTTACTTTTAGTAGAATAACCAAGAAAGATTCTTTCATCACTCCTAGCATCAAACTTTCCTCTATCTTCATCTCTTTTGATAAAGCATTTACTCCCAAAGATTTTGAAAGATCTAATAGTAGGCTTATGACCATACCATAGCTCATAAGGAGTCTTCCCAATATCACCTTTGACTTGTACCCAGTTGAGAGTGTAAAAAATAGTACTCACAGCTTCTCTCCAGTAGATATGAGGAACATTTCCTTCCAGCATCATAGTCCTAGCAGCTTCTTGAATTGTCCTATTCTTCCTTTCCACAACTCCATTTTTTTCAAGGGGTCCGTAGGGCAGATAATTGTCTCTTTATCCCATGCTCTTCACAAAAAGAATTAAACTCACCAGAAGTGAATTCACCACCTCTATCTGATCTTAGAAATTTAATCTTTAGACCTATCTTTGTCTCAACCATAGCCTTAAAAATCTTGAATTTCTCTAGAGCTTCAGATTTTTCCCTTAGGAAAGTAACCCACATCATTCTAGAATAATCATCAATAAGTAGCATGAAATACTTGTATCCTTGTAAACTTATGACTCTAGAAGGACTACACAAGTTAGTATGCACAAGCTCCAACACTTCATTTGAACAATGTTGTTTGCTCCAAAATGAAACTCTAGTTTGCTTCCCTAAGTGACATTCCTTGCATATGGTATTAGTAGGTTTTATCAACTTAGGAAGATATCTCATACCTTGAGTAGAACTTATCTTGATAATATTGTCAAAATTTACATGACACATTCTCCTATGCCACAACCAATTTTCATCAACTTGAGAAATCAAACAACTTTTAATAGCAGCATTTAGGTGCAAGATATTACCTTTTGTTTTTGTACCTGAAGCAATCATATTTCTGGAACTCCCCAATATTCTAGACTTTCCATCCTTGAATTGAAGATTGTATCCCTTGTTAACCATTTTTCCTACACTTAAGAGATTATGCTTCAAGCCTTCCACATATAGGACATCATCAATATTATGCTTACCATCAAGAGAAATGTATCCTCTACCATGGATTACACCAGCTTTGTCATCACCAAATCTTACAACACCACTATCATACTTTTCCAAGCTCACAAATTTATCTTTATCACCTGTCATGTGATGAGAGCATCCACTGTCAATCACCCATTCATATTTTTCTTCAACTCTAGCAGCTAGGGATTTCTCTACATTTGTGCAACTAGCAGATTCAGTAGGTACCAGATCATTTTCCTTCATAGCAATGAATACCCATTCATCCTCACTTACATTCCCTTTATCAAATTGATCATCTGTCACACCTTCATCAACAACATAGTAACACTTTATTTGGAATCTAGGCTTGTTAGATCTTGGCGTAGGGACCCTTTCCAGACACCTTGATGCAAAATGACCTATCTTATTGCAAGAAAAAAATTTAATAGGCAATTTCCCTTTATACTTACCTTCTCCTCTGGCTTCCCTCTTGACAATTAGTGCTTCAAGCTCATCTAGTTTTCTCTCTTCTTCTTCAATCTCTCTTATTTCCTCCTCATACTTGAATATTTTTCTAGAAGAACTTTCTCCTAGATCATATCTCTGTTTATCTTTTCCGAAGATAGTAGCCTTGAATGCAGATCCTGTCTTAGGAAGAGCATCACCAAACTCACTTAACTCAAAAGCAGTAAGCTTACCAGTCAACATGTCTCTGGTTACATTTGTCACAGTTCGGATCTCCTCAATCGCTATAGCTTTGGCTTTGTATGCAGTAGGCAAGGATCTGAGCACTTTAGCAACAATTTCTAATTCTTCCAATGTTCCACCAACACATCCGATACTACACACAAGTTCATTCACTCTCTGCATAAAAGAAGTAATGTTCTCATCATCACCCATTCTCAACATTTCATATTTCCCTTTCAAACTTTGCAGCTTAGCAATCTTCACAGGTGCATCACCTTCGTAGAATGTTTACAACTTTTTCCATATCTCATAAGAAATATTCAGATTCATAACATTTGTCATCTCAAAATCAGTCAGAGCACTCAAAAATGCTTCCTTAGCCCTTATATTGTACTCGACATCCTTAATATCAACAACAATAGAAGGACCATTATGTGGGATGATATACCTATTCCTTGTAATGTTCTAGTAGCGTTCACCAATGCATCTCAGATGACACTCCATTCAAGTCTTCTACAGAGAATAATTTGTTCCATCAAATCTTAGACTATCCTTCTTATATGTTGCCATCCCAGATCACAGCAAGCTATTAAACTTCTTCCAAGGAACCTGATTTGATACCAATTGTTGGCAACACAAGGGAAGCCAACTAAGAGGGGGGGTGAATCAGTTGTCACAAAAATTTAAACTTATTAAAATTATTAACCTTATTCTTAGATTTGATAAATAAACATGAAAGCATAAACCAATACCAAATAAAAAACACACATAACACAAGATTTTTTATGTGGAAACCTTGTTAGGGGAAAAACCATGGTGGAGGTTAGTCCACAAGATTATACCTTGTTAAAAGTATAAAGGAATAAATTGGGAATGCACATGCATTCAGGCACATTGCCTAGAGCTCACTACTCAATTACAATAAGGTTTATTGCCCAAAGGAAGACACACTATCTTACATAAACATTCAGATTACATCCACAAGATTTTGAACTGAGAAAATAGCATCTGCTAATGCCTGATTACAGTTCCGGTTAAGCACATGAACTTTTTCTCACTCTTCTTCACTCTTCTTCACACTCTACCTCTGACTTTGAAAGATTAGAACATTATTCGTGAACACCATACATCCAAATGGAATAAAAAATTGCTCATATATATCCACAACTAGGAATTACATCAACTCAATGTCGACTTTAACAAAATATAAAATGTATACAAACTATCGACCCAAAACATAAATAATTATTAATGCAAATCAACCAATGTCAGCCACAACATAGTGAAGACCCAAAACAACATCCTCGAACACAAAACACCTTGAAACATTATTCCTTGAAGATCCACAACACGCTACAATCACCCTGTCGGCCATGAACATGAAAAACATGAACACACAAAAGAAAATCACCGATCGCGAGCACAATGATCAATGCAGACATGCAACAAAGATAGAGAATGATCTAGAAACATCCAAAAGCATTATGAATCACCATATAAGCATCCACAACAACTCAAATTACTAGAATCACATCATCTTCTTTTAGGAACACCAACCGAAGCAACAAAATAACTATCAGAACATATATACTCATAACTCGATCAAATCTTCATGCGAATCTCTGAAACTTAATGTGGATAAACTAGATATACTCAAAAACAAACCCTTTAATCCACAACCTCTGATCATCAACACATTGAGCTAGGCAATAGTATGTTGGCTAAACTGAACTTCATTGCATCACTGACAACCTGCAACTTATTTTATTACAATTTTCTCAATATCCTCAACATATACAAACCTTAATGCCAATAGTGTTGACATAAATGAAAACCACATATCAACAACATCCAACACTTCCTCCTCATCTCTTTAGAAAGCAAAGAACCCACCACATCATTAGTCTACAAAATAGCAGGAGTACTCCCAATAGCCATAACAAGGGAATCCCATGAATCAAGAAAAGAACAAAGCAAGATCTGAAATTTCTCCTCCTCATCCATTTTGAAACCAACTGATGCCAATTGATCCACCACCATATTGAATGCTTCCAGGCAGTCTCTAATTCACTCACCCTCTTCCGTTCTCAAGGAATACAATTTCTCCCACAAGAAAATATTGTTCACTGAATATTTGGCTTGATACATCTCACCATGTTTCTTCCATAATTTCTGCGTAGAGGTTTCTTCATGGAAATTAATTAAAAAAAAGTCTTCCAAGCACAATCTAATTAGACCCTTGGATTTATGGCCCATAACATCATATTGAATAGCCGAAGAATGATTTGTAGGCCTTTAATTATTCTCATCAACAACATACCACAAATCTCGATCTAACAACAAATCCTCCATTTTCAACTTCCACATCTCAAAATTATTTCCAATTTATTCACCTCTATTTTCCCTGATTGAAAATTCCTACAACAAGACCACAAAGTATCTTTTGCACAAGCTCCCACTCAAATCTGGATTAGTTCAAAAAAACAAAAAACCTACAACTAAAACCAAAGGTGATCAAGCTATGATACCACTTGTAAGGAAGCTAGGGTAGAAAAACAACTTCCTACACTAATCTTGAGAGGAGAATAATGCAAAAATTTATAGGTCTTTAATAGTTACAAAAACTTAAACAAAAGTAAACATAAATATCATGCATACCACAACATAGTTATTTATATGGGGAAAACCCTTTCAGGAGAAAAACCCCACACTCCAAAATCCGCCCAATATATTATTTAGAAATGATAAATATTACAATATACTTGAAAAGTAAGCTTCTCATAGGAGTATCACCACTAGAGATACAAAGACAACATGACCATTATCAGACTCTCAAAATACATCACCGTCTCCAGTCATAGTACAACACCCTCATAAAATAGGGTTACCTTCTAGGGTAAGACAAACCAACAAAATATCCAACATTAGATCTAAAACCTAATAATCAATGGTCTAGATTTACAATATATCACTTATTTAATGTATGTCGACCATTTAGGAGTTTTCTAAAAAGGAACCAAAAATTATTTACACATATCCCACTCCTCCCCTCCATCCCATTCTCCCATTGTCTATTACACCTATCAGTGTAGCTAGGATATATATATATATATATATATATATATATATATATATATATATATATATATATTCATATATATCCTATCAAAAATAACCTTTATATAATTGCAAGGTTGAGACACAATTTCCCAACAATTTTTTATGCCTGCAACAACTATGGTCATAAGGCAGATGAGTGTAGCTCCAAAGTGAAGAGGAACAAATTTGTTTCATAGCACAAAATTGTATGCTACAAATGCAATAAGATGGGACGCAAGGAAAATCATTACAAGAGTGGTTTTGTGAAGCCATCTATTCAGAATAAAAAAGGGATGAAACACTCTATCAAAAAAAGAAGGGAAATGTATAGGAAGATCATGAGAAGAAGGATGATTCCACTCATGTGCACTCATCACAAGATTCTAAGTCAAACTTGTGCAATTTTTGTACACATGCCCTGCTAAAGCAGGGACCCTCTTTTTCTCCCTTGAATCTGGCGGGTTGCATCTGAACACTAAGGTTCTTGAGATTAATTTGGTCATTTTTCCCAATCTTGCTGAGACTATCTTGGAAAATGGAATTTTCAGTCACTATGACCATCCTTATTTTGTATAACTGTGTGAGAAATCTGGTTTATATACATTCATGCATTTTAGGTCTAGTGTGTTGGCATTTCACCTCTTTAGTCTTAGATCAGACTCCCTTGCAAGTTGAGTTTGTAAGTTGAACTATACTGTGCCTTGGTGTAAATCAGTTGCATTTGGTTTCCAGCATCATTTCATACATTTTCTCTACACATGTCATTACTCTTTGATTTTGGGCATCATTGGATTGATTGTTCACTTGAAAACGAAATGTGGAATTTGATGATTATGGAATTAGTGGGAATTTGTATCTGCACTAATCATATTTTGCAAGATGTGTGAGTGCAATTCATCAATCTCAAGAGAGAGGAAAAGAATGTGTATTTTCAATTGAAATGGGGATGGATTTTGGAGATGGAAATGTAAACTGATTGAATTGATTCTAAATTTTGGAGGCATACAAATTTCTGAAATAGAAAATATGTTTGAACAAAGCATTACAAATTTGAGATCACTTGAAGGTATGGCGGATTGGGTATATTGCATAATATGGACATGTTTTCATAGGCATTATAAGGTGTTTTGGAACAAAAAATGGAGGTGCTAGAACCACTAGAGGAATCTAAGAAAGTTTAAAATGCAGCCATTTACTTGCAAGCCAGGCGAATTAAGAAAAATATTACGTTGGCTTGGAAAATCCGCCAACCTCCGGATTACACGAAAATATTATGTTTCAGAAAATCCAAGTCATGTTGGATTCTCTGAAGATCAATTCTTTCAAAGAATCCATCTAGGGGTGGATTCCCCAAAGTCCATCTATTTCCAAAACCCCCAAGAACTCCAAATCCCCAAAGCCTTCTAATCTATGAGGTGAATACAGGTGATCACATGCAGATTTTAATGAATGATTTTCATGCACACTTGGACGGAATAAAGACAATTCTTTATTTTGAGGAGGAGACGAGGGTAATATACTTTGAAGAACATGCAATCTGCAAATAATGTTTGACTAGTGAACAAGATAGCAAGGTTTTTAATGTATGATGATTACATGAAGCAAGATAGTTCGGGCCGCAAGTTTTTTTGCAAAAATATGTGACACTTTAAATTCTCTAAGGATCAATTAATATTGTAATAAATGATCAAGAAGATGAAAAAATGTAAATATAGTCTTCTTACAGATGATTCACGATGAAACAAATAGGATTTTCCAATTTTCTAAACTCGAGCTCCATATAGTTCGTGCAGAGGAGTCATGTCTTCCATAAAGAAAAAGAGAAAACATTTTATATTAAGGGTTGCCTCTTTTGTGTTTCCAATAGGAGAAAGAGCTATAAAGATTTAATGCTATGGGAGAAAATGATGTGTAGGGAGAAGAAGTTAAGTTTGCCATCTTATAATGAGTAGTCTTAATGTGAACATTGGGAAATCACTATCGATATGGAGAATGAGAAATGATGCTTGATTGTGTGATGACTATGATTTTTAATGAGTAATCCCCAGTGTGAGAGGAGTGTCTAAAGCTGCAGTAAAGTAAGTAGGGTGATTGTCATATGCAATGACATATATACATGATGACATGTAGGGTTTATGGTATTCGGGCTGCATATTAGTATGAAGGACGATGAGATACTTCACATAAACGATCAGACCATTCCCCTTGCTGTGTATCTTAAAATGAAGGCAACCTTTATGTTGGCATGTTGGGGTACTTTATGAAGATTGTAATGAGTCAAAAAATAGTGGTAAGAATTTTGGAGATTCCTAGTAGGGACGGATTTGGCGAGGAGAACACTCTTTGAAAAATCTGGGGACTGCTGGATTCCACAAGAAAGACACGTTTCAGAGATTCTGCCTTATAAAGAAATTCATGAAGTTTGCAAAATTTGGAGAATTTGGACATAACCAGAATTGTCAAAGGAAGAAAGGTTCAGAAAATCCAAACATAGCCAGATTCCTTGAGAAGGGTAAATTCCCGAAAGCAGATAATTCTGTGGGGCATCTAAATCAGCGAGGCATATATTTTCGTGAAGAATGAATAACAAAGTAGAAGCTAATATAATTGAAGAAATGAATTATAGTCAGTTATAAATAATGTACAGTCCAACTAGAATCTGCAAAATTGTGGCAAACTATATCATCATGATGGTCTCGGTATATACAGAGTTTGCTTTTGCTTATCGGCTCATGATTATGCTATCTATCAATGCGTGACATAAAGGAAGAGCCTTTACTCTAGGGGGGATTCATAGACAATGGAGGAAGGATGCCACCCTGCATTTAAGAGAGGACCGAATGTTTACTCATAATGTTCCCCATGAGTAAGATTGAAGGGACGAGGAAGTATGAGTCAAGTCGATGGATTATGCAACATAAGGAATCTAATAGATGAGGTCTTAATGCAATAAGTCACGAAATAAAAGATTTTGTTGGACTCTTCCTTAGTACAGTGAGATTCACAAACCTGATGGAGTTATTATCATTAGGGGCATGATGTTTGTTTGATTTTGTGAATAAGCATGGAACTCATGAAGGAAACAGTCATATGAAGGATGAGTGGGATAAAAGAATGATGGCTAGCATGTTGAGAAGTAGATGAGAAATAGTGTGAGTGTCATCATACAAAATGTTGCAATCAATTAAAGTGATGCATAATGGGAAGGCCTCGGGTATTCCAGGCCTAAGAGAAATTTGTGAAGATTGTGAAATCCACAATATACTGCGACCCACAATACAAGTAAATGTCTGGAATATATGCATCCAAGATTGAGAAGCTTGGAATATATGTATACAACATAATTTCTGGAATAAAGCTATTATCGGCTCGGGAGTATGGAATTTTTGTAGACAAAATTGCTCTAAATGTGTGATATAATGCAGTGTGAAGTTGGTAAGACATTAGCGAGGTGGTGAAATGTGAGGTAGCGCAATGTGTAGAGGTGATGAAAGATGGAGCGTTGAGGTGCATATTGTGATCTTCAAAGGGTGGTGTAAAATCATAGGGAAAAGTGTTCAAGTAATCTGTTGTCATGCGGATTTTGTGAAAGGAACGAGGCTCAGAAAATCTATCTCTCAATAAATTTCATGAGAACCATAATTCCCTGAGACCTCTAAAATCCCAAAATGATGCTTAAAAGCTACTGCCAAATGAAGTTGCACGCACAAAGTTTAAACCTTTGTTAGATCCACGTATGATTAAGGTTTTGCTTGAAAAATGTTTACGAAGCATTTCGTAAGAGGAAGGGATATACTTGAGTGGTTGCTAGTTCTTCTGGTTTCAAAGAATAAATAATTGTTGAATGAAGCTAAGACTGGTGAATGCACTAGCATGAAGATCACAAAGGTTTAAACATGAGGTAGTGAATTCATTATATGAAGGGAAGAGATGATAAAATGATAGGGCATCATGTTTAAGATCGAGTAAGGATGAAAGTGAATGTGATAGATTGATATGCAAGTGCATGAATAGTGCGTATTCAAGTGTTTGTCGATCCATAATGTAGGCTATTTCTTGGGGGAGACAATCAATTGTTGTTCTCTTCTCACCTCAATGCACTGGCCAGTGTTTGGAGGAAAATTGCAGGCAATGAACACTTATGGCATGATATTGATGTGGAAGTAGGGCTATTCGTGGTGAGCTGTAGAACCTTTAGTTTTGAGTAATACTTTCAAGCTTTTGTAATATGCCAAGGTGACAATTGAAGTCGAGACCATTTGGACGACGTGTTTGAAAGACCTTTCTGGCACCACCACCAAAGGTTTAGTAAGCATCGAAAGGAAGGGCTAGGATGAATTTGTATATCAATCGACATAATTCATGGACTCTTTGGATTTAATCAAAATCTAGAGAAGGTTCTAGGTACATGAGCCTCATGTGTAAATTGTAGCTTTTAATTAATTCAGGTTGAAGAAATTATGGTATTAGGACGGTGGTATTTTGGATGGTGATCGAATGGTAGATTACTCCATGGGCTTAAGGATTTTCTAAGTCAAATCAAGGCAATAGTTTAATTATTTAGATGTTTGTCGTGTTCTCTAAGGTTCACATCGAGGGTATGGAACAATATGTAATTAATATATTCCTTGGTCAAAATATTCCACAGATGATATAAGGAGAGTGGGTTGCGGAGGATGTGTGTTCTTATTGCTCAGAATGTTTGAGGATGTGGTAATTGGTTTAAGACCATTAAATATAAAGAATAAAGAGCATTGATACAACAAAGAATTGAAAAAACAAAATGAAAAGCTCAAAATGTTATTAGAAATGAAACAAATGGAGGTGGAAATAATGAAGTTTGGATGTAGGAAACGGTGCATCTTGTGGGTACATTTTATACTAGTGAACAGAGTTCCCTGTGGTTATGTAATCGGGATGGAAAAATATGACTCTAAGCATGTTTCGATGATTAATAAGTAAAAGCCAACTGTAAAAGTGTTTGGTTTTCGAAGATGGCAGTGATGGTTTTAATCTTGGTTTGATTAAAGTGCTCGCAGTCATTTCTTGGTGACAAAATTTATGGAAATAGTGCATAAGATTTTAAGTATTACGGGTGCCGATTTAATTTAATATTTTTGTATTTACTCTTTGGCTACGAATACATATTAAGGATATATTAATCAAGGGTTTATTATCATGCCTAATGGAGTTCATCATCTATTATCTAATAAGCACCTGGAGATTTGTATTTAAATTATTAATAAATGTTTAAGGATAGAGTGCTAAATGAATCTTGTTATGTTGGTGGGTGCATGCCTATTCTATGATGGGGAGGTGAAAATCTTATTTAAAGGAGGAAATATCAAATTATTCAAAGTGCACTCACATGTGAAAGTGTCCCCAAGGGAGAGAAGATTTTCAAATTGTCTCAAATGGACCTGCATATGGAAATGTGTTAAGAGATGGAGCAAGTGTAGCTATTTTCAAGCAACATACATATGGAACCGTGAAAAAGGGAGGAGTTTTCAAACTATTTTCAATTGCACCTACATAAGAGTTTGTGCCACCAGCTGTATGCAAATTGGAGGAAGTGCTTTGACAAGGAATGACATGTGAAGTTGTTTTCTTCCACCAATCAGAATTTTCATTAGTATCAAGATGAAAAACTATTGTTTTCTCATTGCTCCAGAATATAACTGCTTGGATGTAATTGGATGATGATGTGCCAAGATTTTTCAAACCCTAATGTAACTTCATGATGATTCTAGAAGAATGATCTGGGCCATTGAAAGGATTTAATCTTGACCATCAATTCAAAATGTAATTTTCTATATAAGGCCAGTTCCCTCTCATTTGTAACGGATTAGCTAGTTAGAAAGCCAGAATTGGCTAAGTTAGGAGAAGTCAGTAGCTATAGGGGAGGAGAGAGTAGGAAGACTACTATGTAAATTTTGGAAAAGCTAATGCAATTGAGCTTTTGATTTGGAAAACTTTGCTTTCAGCTTTGACAACCTTATGGTTTCTTGTTCTCGATTCTCAATGTTAGATGTTAGATGTTATTTTTTCAATTCTTTTGCAATGATGGTGAAATGTTAATGATGTTGATTGATCTCTGGTCCATACTTTTAGCAATTTTTTGATTGTAGGTTGTTGTGTAAAGTTAGTCTGGGCCTCATTTTGTGCTAAGTTCAATTGTGAATGCTTGTTTATACTCATGGGTGTTCATGGTCTGAAAATCTTTCAGTTTCCTTAGAAGATTACATGTTTATGTATAGTTGTAGGCTTGTCCTTGATCAAGCAGGGATTAGTTTTATTGGGGATCTGTCCATTTGAAGGATTCATCATTATTGTGATTGATCTTAGGAGTTAGTTTAGATATCTCTCTGAACCCTTATCTCTTTTGATCTTTCTTTGAATTTGGGTTAGTTTTAGGAGTTAAGTATCACCACATTGATACATTTGATGACACATACACTTCCAACATTGTTCATTTGTAAGGCCCCTTGTGATTACCAATATTTTCACATTTATCACTAAGCTGTTTGTTGCATTGTCAAGACCTGACATCAGGGACCTTGGGGTTATCTCTTGAGGCTTGCTGATAGAGATTTACCTTTCAAGAGAGATAGGATATAGTGCAGGAGCACCTATTTGATCACATTCCTCCATGAGGCCATATTGATTCATTTGTTCCATTTTTATGTTTTTATATTGTAATAATCCCAAGAGGCCACCTTTGTGGTGTTATAAGTCCTAGGATGTTCATTTATCATATATTGTAAAAATTGTCAAAAGTGCAAAATTAGGTAGATGAAATGTCATTAGGGTGTTTTGTCAACAAACTAATCAAGAGGTGGTTGGAAATAGTTGGTTTTTGTTGAAAATGTATAAATAAACCCTACAAAACTCGAATTGGGGGTTGGAGACATCATTTTTGAAGATTGCTGAATGGAAACCTCAAATGTTGTGCATTTTCTGATTTTCACATTGTTTCCAGATTGAAGTTGTGATATGTACAGCCTGGTATAGACTCAAATAATGGAGTATCATATATGGATGGAAAGATCTCTATTTCTAGTTTCCAATTATTTTTGTCTCATTGAATTTTATTGAGTTTTGTGGAAGATATGATTATTTTGGTGAGACTTCCTATTATAACAATATTGTGCAAAATTTACAATCTAAAAAGTGTGATGGTACAGAATATAAAGTCTATATTTTGGATCTAAAACTAATAGGATTTTGTTTCCATGTGAATATACTTTCATTTTCTTCAATTCTCATCAAAATTCATTAAGATTTGAATAAGATATGAACATTTTTGTGAGAGCAGGTCTGAACCCTACCTAGGGTTTGCAGTTTTGGTAAAAATACAATAACTTTCATTTCCACCATTGGATCTTGATAAGAATTGGAGGAAAAGTCTATAACTATGTTTTATTCAATCTGACCAGAGCGATTGGCTTCATTACTATTTTTTTAGAAGTTATTAATGACTGTTTATTGCACTAAATTGTGGGCTGCCATAGTTTTGTTTCCAATGTGATATACAATGCCTAATAACATGTGTTATACAAATAATGTTTTGGATTATTGTTTAAGGTTTGTGATTATTGTTTAAGGTTTGTGAGATGTGTTGTGAATCCTTATAGATCCTAGAATCAAATTGGTATCAGAGCCTAGAAAAGATATGGGCTGGTGAAGTTTGTTGGTTTTGTGTTGGTGTTTGTGGTTGTGTGTTGTGCAGGTTGAGGAAGGAACCTGATTGCCTAGGTGTGGAAAAGTGAAGTGGAAGCAAGGAGAGACTTGCTTGTGAGGATCAATTTTTTGAGAATATTGGAAAGATTTTTGCAGGCTGAGGATTCACAAAGGAATAAGGAAAGAGAGGAAAAAGAGTTGAGAAAGATGGAGAGAAAGAAGGCAAGACAAATAGAGTTTGAGAAAGCCATGGAAGAGATGAGCAAAAGGTTGGAAAGTTTAGAAAAAGAACACCAAATTCTTAAGAAAGCACTAAGGAGTTGGCATATACCAATGTAAAAAAGGTTAAGATGGCCTCTAAAGAAGATTATGAGGAAACAAAGAAAACAAAAGAAGGCAGCAAATTAGATAGAGGTAAAGTTTGAATCTACTATTCAAGTTGAGAAAAGTAAGTTACAAGTTGAGATGCATGATATTCCAATTGTGTTTGAAGATGAACAAACTTCTTTGCTGGTTAATGAACATGTTGATGTTGATATTAATGATAGAGTTGTTGTTGGTACTCAAGTAGTTGATGAAATTGTTGTTGATGAACAAGTTAAGAAGGTTGTTATGTTACTGATAACCGTGCTATTGATACTCATGTTGATGATGATAAAGTTGTTGATAACATTGATGTTGATATTCATGATCAAGTTGTTGATAATAATTTGTTAATAAAGATGTTGCAGATTTGTTTTCTAATGAGATATATGAAGGTTTGAAAGAGTATGATGTACGTTATGGTTATGGTGAAAATATTGTTTTATGGTACTCTAATGATGAGAATGAAGATATAGATGATGCTACTAAGGTTTATACACAAGAAATAGAGTTTTGGAGCCTAGAAGTTGAGAAGATGATGAGAAGAGATGGTATAAGAAGAAGAGGAAGAAGGACCCAAGGATACTTTTCAAGATGAAGGAAAAAGTGCAAAGTAACTGGAAGACCCGGAAGAAGACAATTCAAAGGGGTTTGAATTCTTTTGCCCTCAAGAGTTTGGTGCAGGAACACCTATTTGATCACATGCCTCCATGAGGCCATATTGATTCATTTGTTCCATTTTTATGTTTTTATATTGTAATAATCCCAGGAGGCTACCTTTGTGGTGTTATAAGTCCTAGGATGTTGTTCATTTCTCATATATTGTAAAAATTGTCAAAAGTGCAAAATTAGGTAGATGAAATGTCATTAAAGTGTTTTGTCAATAAACTAATCAAAAGGTGGTTGGAAATAGTTGGTTTTTGTTGAAAATGTATAAATAAACCCTACAAAACTCAAATTGGGGGTTGGAGACATCATTTTTGAAGATTGATGAATGGAAACCTCAAATGTTGTGCATTTTCTGATTTTCACATTGTTTCCAGATTGAAGTTGTGATTTGTACGGCCTAGTATGGACTCAAATAATGGTGTATCATATATGGATGGAAAGATCTCTGTTTCTAGTTTCCAATTATTTTTGTCTCATTGATCTTTATTGAGTTTTGTGGCAGATATGATTATTTTGGTGAGACTGCCTATTCTAACAATATTGTGCAGAATTTACAGTCTGAAAAGTGTGATGGTACATAATATAAATTATATATTTTAGATCTAAAACCAATTGGATTTTTTTTCCATGTGAATCTAATTTCATTTTCTTCAATTCTCAATAAAATTCATTAAGATTTGAATAAGTTATGAACATTTTTGTGAGGGCAGGTCTGAACCCTACCTAGGGTTTGCAGTTTTGGTAAAAATACAATAACTTTCATTTCCACCATTGGATCTTGATAAGAATTGGAGGAAAAGTCTATAAATATGTTTTCTTCAATCTAACCAGAAAGATTGGCTTCATTACTAGTTTTTTAGAAGTTATTAATGACTGTTCATTGCACTAAATTGTGGGCTGCCATAGTTTTGTTTCCAATGTGATATACAATGCCTAATAACATGTGTTATACAAAGAATGTTTTGGATTATTGTTGAAGGTTTATGAGATGTGTTGTGAATCCTTATAGCTCTGCATCAGGATATTATATTTTGTCCGAGTTGTTGCAGCGCTTAAAAGACCATCAACAAAACTGAGATATTGCATTATCTCAGGGGGAGACTTCACTTGTAAAATATTTTATCCCCCTAAAAAGGAAAAGGTGCTAAAGTCTTTAGCATGAAAGAAGATTTGGATCAGATCAATTGGTGTAGAGGTCTGTTGTTCATAAATGAAATTTTGTTGAATTTTTCGATGGAAGTAGAAGATGTGTAAAGGTTGGCACACTTATCTTGATTGATATCATTGTAGTTTTGTGTATCACAAATAAAGATAAGTTTCAAAAAGGTAAGTTTCAAAAGTTTTCCAAGACATTCACAGTGCATACTCTTTGGTAGAGTCAAGGTATTATGGTCCACATCTCTCTGTAGAAAAGGGTTTTGTCTTACAAACTAAAAGATAAGTTGCTCAAGATGTGAAGGTTTTGTATCCAATTTCTCAAGTCTTCACACCTTCTAGTATAATAGCTGTAAGTAATAGAGTAAAGTAATGATGAAGGCTTGTTGGAATGCTGCACATTCCTTAGGAAAGAATGTATTGTCCATATAATCTTATGGATATGTCCAACTGCCTTAAATACATGCTACTTTGTTGTATCATATGGGAGTGCGCTACAAATAGTTCTAGATTCCTATCTATTTTTCAAAGCATATGTTTGGGTACTTGTGCCAATTGTTGTATATATAAATCCAGTTGTATGTGCTCTGGTGGAAATTCTACATATCTTAGTGTGTTTCAATATTGTTTTCAAAGAAATCTCATGAAAATCTATGAAAAGACTATTCAAATATTTGAAAGGAACTCCAAATTATGGCATGTGGTATAAAAAGGACAATAAATTTTCTTTGAATGCCTATACTAATGTTGATTGGGCAGGTTGTGTGGATGACCAAAGAAGCACAAATGGAAGTGCACTCTTCTTGGGAGACAATTTGGTCTCTTGGTTCAGTAAAAAGAAAGACTCAACATCTTTGTCCACAATGGAAGCTGAATACATTGTGTAGTGTAGAAAAATGCACTCCTTTACATTTTCACACTATTTTTGCATCCCCTCAATTAATTGGACTTAATTAAGCTTCTAATTGACCAAATTATGCATTCCAAAGCCTTATTTTCCCATTTTTCAAAAGGGAAACCTATATTAAACAATTTCCAACATTAATTTAAACATCTTGGAACTTGTGTCCTAGATTTAGGTCCCAAGAAGTGCCAAGACCCAATTTAAAATATGTTTTTGGCAACATTTTAATGATTCAAATTCAAGTTCAATTGTCAGCTTTTAGAATCTAATTTTTGGAAAATTAGATAAACACCTATAAATACATAGTTATTTTATCAAAGCAACATTAAGAATTAAGATGCAAATTTCACAAGAGAAAACATTATTGTCAAGAGCATTGAAGAGCAGATTTATCAGTCATCTACAACAACAATCAATATCATATTATCATGTCAAAGTTTATGCATTTTCATGTCATGTTTTGGAGCTAACATTGTGATGTAGGTTTCAAGCATTCAAGCATCAAATAAAGCATCTAATAAAGCCATTTGATGCAAGATCTAGACCTTAGAGTGATGTGTTAAAATTTAGTCCTCTAAAGGAAACCATTGAGGTTTTGGTGAGTTGTGACATAACATTGTTCGTCCATCAAATTATTTCCATTTTTTCATTATTTTGTTATAAAGTTTTAATTACCAAACCAAGATTTGATCAAGGCAAAACCCTATTCATCTAATTTTTTTTCCCTCTCTTTGTATGTGCAAATTTGCAAGTGAAGAAGGTCTGAAAATGGATCCAAAGAGTAATTTTTCAAAGTTGTCAAAGTTGTCATCAAAGTTGTTAAGCCACAAGAACTCCCCTACAAAATTTATTTGACTTTTTGACAATGGAATTCAGAGAAATAAGGAGCTCAAATTTGGGATCAAAGAACTATGAAATTAGATTTTGGATCCCTATACAAAGACCCATTCACCCTAGGGCAAATTTGTCCTTGCAAGACACACATAAACATATACATCTAGTAGCAAGTCATGAAAACTCAAGCTCTTGTACAACCTTAGGCACTCTTTAGTTATGTGTATTATATTTTGATTGTACTTATTGATTTTTGTATATTGGGATTATTCCTGTGTAGACTAATTATTATCCTACTACAAAATTCTTGCTATTATGGCTATTCATTTTTAGAAATACATAAAAAATTATATATTATAAGAAGGTGGCTAAAGAGATGTGGGGTTTCCTATATTATCATATTAATATGTAAATATTTGTGACATGACACTCATAAATATGCATACCATTTTTAATTTGGTAGGTTGGTTCACCATTTTTGAGAAAACACTTATGAATTTTGAAGAGAGAACTTGGGAGATTTCTTGTATGCTTGTGGTTTTCTTGAGAAAGTGGATGTATTTTTATCTTGGATTTTGAGGGTCTTAAGAGTGGGGAATCAAGCTTGAAGAAGGAATAAGAATCTTCCATTCCATCAAAATTCATGTGAAGTCGTAAATCATCTTTCTCTCTTTTTCCTTATTATAAATGTATGTCCATAAGGTGTTGAAAATGAATTTATTAGTTGTATTGGACCTTGGAATGAGATTTTATCTCTTTTTCATAAGTTTAATTATTCATTTTGGTGTATGTGTGAATTTTTAGATGTAATATTTCCCTCATTTCAATTTGGGATTGTGTGAGATCAATACTTCTCTATTTTGTATAAATTGTGTGATTTTTTCGTAGGTATGAGTATCAATTTCCATATGAATTTCATAGAGTATTATCCCTCTTGGTTTTCTCCCTTGTATTTGGCTCTTGTTCAAACTACTTTCCATGTGCATACTTTTGTATCCCTTGATTTTTTGTTTGCTTGTGCAACCCATTCATAGTTGGTTCTCCTTGTTTAATGGATGACTAGAGTATATAAATAATTTGATGATGTAATATTGGTAGCATGGAGAACACTCTCCCTATTGTATTTGTTCTCATGTATGTTGAAGGCTAAAAAAAAATGTCACATTTTCCTTCTCATGGGAGAAAGTCAAGCTTATAATGCTATTCCATTTTCCTTGATAAAGAAGGGATTATAAACTTGTTGAAAATAAAAGATATTAATATGCTATTATAGACATATAATTATTATATTTAAGAGAATATCTAAATTTAGTTATTTTTGGAAGATTTCTTTTTCAAATTTTAATATACTCAAACATACAAAATGAATGATATAATTTATTTTATATTAATTTTAAGGGAAATAAAAACCATTAAAAGAGGTAATATACATTTGCATACTAAAATTGAAAAATAAATAATTATAAACAAAAACATGCATACATATTAAAAATATATCCACAAACCTATACATATATGTATGATAAGGTAGGTACATGAAAAACTTGTTGGGGTTCACCAAAACACACCAAGGGGAGGCCTATGACTTTAATATCTACATCAATAGTAGGAACATCCACATCATCATAGAGATCGCCCTTGACCAATATTTTAGTGGCTTCAAGGTTTATACCTAATCAATTATGAAATACTGCTTGAGGGGGCGATAATTGTTACACCCTTCTAGTGTAAGACCTAGTTGAAATCTTCATTATGGTCCATGTTTTATTTGTAGTATGGGGGTATATTTTTAGTACATACATTAAGTTATTTTATGCTAGAATAAAAAGAGACATAATGATCAAATTAGATGTCTAAGGACTTCAAGGGTGATTGGGATGTGATCAAATTATTGGGAAGTGATCACATAGATCACTTATCCATTGATATTGAATCATTAGGTATAATTTATCACCTTATCATTCATGTGTGTATGCTACTCATGAAATAATTTATTCTCTTTAAATTATGCATAGTGAATCAATGCAACTTGATGAAACACGACAACTCGGTGGAGTAGAACTATATAAGTTTTGTTGGATGTTGTTGATATGTGGTTGTCATTGATGCTAACACTATTGGCATTAAGGCTGTATATGTCGAGGATATTGAGAAAATTGTAATAAAATAAGTTGCAAGCTATTAGTGATGCAGTGAAATTCAGTATGTTGGCTAGCTCAGTATGTTGATGATAAGAGGTTGTGGATTAAAGGGTTTATTTTTTAGTATATCTAGTTTATCCACGTAAATATTTTAGAGATCTACATGAAGATTTGATTGAGTTATGAGTATCTGTGTTCTGACAGTTTTTCTGTTGCTTCAGTTGGTGTTCCTAAAAGATGATGATGTGATTGTAGAAATTTGAGCTTTTGCGGATGCTTTTGTAGTGATTCATGATGCTTGTGGATGTTTCTAGATCGTGCTCTATTTGTGTTGTTGATCCACATTGATTGTTGTGCTCACGATTGGTGATTTTCTTCTGTGTGTTCATGCTTTTCATGATCATGGCCTATAGGGTGATTGTACCATGTTGTGGATCTTTGAGGCATATTCGGAGGTGTTTCATGTTCGAGGATGTTATTTTGGGTCTTCACTATGTTGTGGCCGACATTGGTTGATTCACATTGTAAATTGTTTATGGTTTGGGCCAACAATTTGTACTGATTTTATATTATATTGAGGTCAAAATGTAGATGATCTTATCCAGTTTAATGGATCCATGAACATTGTTTTACCATTTGAAGAATTGTATGCCGAAGTGGCCGAGAATGCCGGTGTTGTGGTAATGTTCAATAGAACCAGGCGCACCAATAAGTGTGAAGAAAAGTGGCGTTGTGTGCCGGAAACTATAATCGGGGCATTAGTAGATGTTATTTTCTTAGTTTTGAATCGCGGATTAAATCAGAATCTTGTTTCTAGGTGAGCTCTTCCTTTGGGTATTAAAGCCTTTATTTGAGTAGTGAGCTCTGGCGGTGTTGCACGAATGCGTAATACATTCCCATTTATAATTGCTTTCGCGGTACCATCTTGTGGACTAACCTCCACTTTGTGGTTTTCCCTAATAGGGTTTACATAAAGAAAATCACTTGGTGTTGTGTGTTTTTGATGTGGTGATGGTTCTCTTTATGTTTTATTGCATGGAGACCATGAGAATAAGTTTAATAAGTTTAATTTCTATGACAACTAATTCACCCCCCTCTCGGTTGTCTATCCTTGTGTTGCCAATAGTGGTATCGGAAGCGGAGTTCCATGGAAAGTTTAGCTTGAGGTGATCGGGATGGTGACATATAAGAAGGGAAAAGTGAGAGATTGATTACATGAGTGCTTATTCTGGGAGGTGAATGATATCATCTAAAGATGCATTGGTGAACCCTACATGAAACCAATTACAAAGAAATATCAGTATAATGGTCCTTCTA
>VDFB02189979.1:0-20373 GCA_007258455.2 Sequoia sempervirens
TCATCAAAAAGGGGCCATTTGAAGATTAAATTTATAATTTAATATTTGAGCTAAGACTATTGAAAGAAATTAAAAGAAGAGGTTGAATTATTTAAAAATTCCCTATCTTTAAGGAATTCGCACTTTTGAGGGATATAGTGCATTTGCCTTGGGATTCGAGCCATTATGCATATTGAATTATTGAAAATTGATCAAGTTTGGTCTGAGCAAGAAGCTTTAGGGTTTCAGTCTCGAATTCATTGGGAAACGAGCCATCTCCATTGAAAGCAGTTCAGAGGGTGTGAGATATCACCTGATCTATTGCCAGTTGAGAGATTTCTTCATCCAGAAGAAATTACAGAGTTTCACAGAGGTCTATTTCTTCAGGTTTTCAGAGGGTTTTCCATTCAGAAGGCATCTGTTGATTTGGGCGCATATTTCTTAAAGTCTCGAGATTCAGGGAAAAGGCCGTACATTTCATTTATTGCTGCTGCTGCAGCCGTACCATTGTTGGAAAGGGCGTACCTTCAAGATTAAGAAAAACGTCCTCTATCTCTTCAGTCCTTCATCACCAGTCAGGGCGCCTATAGTTCAGACATCTTTGTTGACCATCAGAAGGCGGGAGAAGATCCAGTTCTTTGCAGCCGTACCAAATTAGTCATCTACAGCTTGCTGCGATCCAGGTTCTTTTTATTAAAAAATTGTTGCCTTTTGCTTGCATGTATTTGGATCGACATTGTAATCATTCCAGAAGGTTGAATAAAAGTCTGGCATCCATATTTTGAATAGATTCTATAGTTTTTAGAGAAGGAAGATTTAATTTAGATTTTATATCAATTTATTACAAAATCGCATTTCTTCATTACTTATGCAAAAAACCCAAAATCACCAAAACCAAAACTTTAGAAAAATACAAACAAATAGTCAATTGAGGTTCGAGGAAACCAGGGTTTTCGCTAAAATGGCAAAGTTTTGACTTGCTAGACAAAATTGGAGAATAAATTTGGAAAATACACTTTTTAGCTTCCAGAAAAAATGGAAAGGAAAATTTAAAGAAGCCATGGGTCCAAAACTAATGGAGTTGGAATAAAATTAAAATATTTTAATATTTTAATAATTTTATTTTCAACCACTGAAATTAAAATGCCTTGGACAAAATGCAAGTTTGCCGTAGATGTTTTGGAAGAAAATCAACGAAGCCTATGGCCGTGAGATGAACTGAAGGAAAAATTAAATTCACCATGAATTCAAAACTTGGAAGGGTCGAATTTAATTAAATATTTAATGTTCTCTTTCAAAATTCGAAAAATCAAAGATAATTATTTAAGCAAAAATCAAATTTTTGAAGATCAATGAGATTTGCCTAGATAAGCTCGAGACTGATTCTTTTCGAAAAATAAAAGGAAACTTGCCTGTTTGAATAAATAAGAACAAATCGAGATCAAAAGAAGAATAGGCAGTTGCTAAATAAATTAAAACCTTCCGCATTATAATGAGTTTCAGCAACTCATTTTTTCACACAGCTGAAAAGAAATTTGATCTCTCTCGAAATTATCAGGCAGTTGATTGTTCAGTAGGCAAGATCGAATTTTCCAGAAAGAGAAGTAATGTTATGCTGAAGAAGAATTTTCGCAGGAAAAGAGAAGATTTATTTATTGGAAGTTGAAATTCTTCTGTGCAAAAGGGGCGCACTTCTTCTAAAAAATCAGAATTTAAATCTGATTTGCAGCCAACAGTTCTTCATTGAGGTTTGATGTTCAGTCAAGTTGATTCGCCATTCTTCTTCTGTCCTTTCATCTTAGCAAAAGTTCTGGCAAAATTTTCAACTTCATCCATTTACTTTCAGCTTGCTTTTTCGCAGCAATTTAATTATTTAACTGGCTGAAAGTAAATCATCCAAACCCAAGGCATGAGAATAAATTAATTTAAAAAGTCTCCATATTAATGTTAATTTTCTGATTGCAGGTTAATGACCATTGTGGGCGAATCATCAAAGAGACCAGCAAAAATGAAGTTTGCCAGCAAAGGAGCTCAGCGGGAGACTAAAATCAATTCAAAATGGAAGAACGTTGTGGACACCGATCTCGGACATGTCGACTTTGATGAATTCAAAAGAAGAGTATATGGACAGAATGGACTGCCAACACCAATAGCTAGGTGGATGATCAGAAACGGGATTTTCCAGGCAGCAGGATTCCCGCCTGCAAAGGATTGTGCAGAGTTGATGGTGGAATGTGCTATCCACTATGATGCTCAAAAGAGGCAGATCATTGCACCAGATGGCAGAATTCTAGCACACTTAGGCGAGGTGGCCATCCAAGAAACCTTCGGCATCCCAGAGCATTCACGGACGGTCTATAAGACCAAGGGAGAAGCCAAGAGGTTATATGACAGCCAACCGGACTTATGCACTACAACGGTTAACAAGGCATGGTTGGACAAACCTAAGCCATCAATAAAGAAGATGCCCAAAAGACCTCGCCGGACAGACTTCAAAGAAGATTTTGGAGATATCATACTGATGCTGAACAAAATAGCTGGCAACCCACAGGGTGCATTCTTTGAGAGCTGGATGTACTATTTCATAGATGAGATCACTTCTGGCGTGAAAATGTTCAATTGGTCACGGATGATAAGTGACAATCTCCACGAGCAATTAATCAATCTGGAAGAGACTAAGTCTTTCCATATGAGCTCATATGTTGTCTACTTGTTGGCCAGATCATATAAGTATTCAGGACTAACTTGCAGAGGAAAAGTTGGCAGTGGAGAAAACGAGCTCAGACCGTACGATTGTTACCCTCAACTCCAGTTGAAGAAGTCTCATTTCAGAAGGGCACATGATGCATTCTTGATGCATATCACCAGAACGCTTCAAGGGGGAATACATCAGAGACTGAGTCATGAGGCGAAAAGTCTAATCAGTAAATATGGGTCCTGGTTAATCCAATTCCCAAAATTTACATATATCAGGATCCAAGGGTTTACTGGAAACCCCTATAAGTTGCCCATTTATCCGACAAATCGGATGGTTTTGCTTGAGGTCCTGAGACAGTTAGAGGAATATCAGAGCATCCAGAGGTTGACCAAGAAAACATCTGTTACATTCCCATTGTTCATCGGGAACATGTTGGAGTCTTGTCCATTAGCACAAGCAGCTGAGAGTGCAAGGTTGGAGATCCAGTGGTATCCATTTACAGCCTACAAGTCCCGGGTCAACTTTGACCCACATCATAATATCCGGACAATAGAAGGGAGAAGGTACAAGCACAGAGTGGAACTGGAAGACTTCTGGGCTGATGCCGCTGATGAGTATGAAGTCAGATGGAGAATGTGGTCCAGAATGACACTAGACTTCATGAGGACAATTGAGTTCTGTCGGGTACCTGATCAATTACAAGATGATGGGAACTATATCCAGCCGCGTTTCGAGTAGAGTCGACCTCTTCCTCCCATGAAATGGTCAAAACCTGAGCATGCGGACTTAGCAACGCTAATGAGGCCAGTAGTCAAGTACTCTCACTGGTGGGTTGACCGTCAGGTCCAAGAAATGAGGCAGAGAAGAATAACGCTCATGTATGATTTACTGAGCGAATCAGAATCATATTCTTCCAATGCTGATGCATCTCATCAAGGTCCAACCGAGATTGGAGAGAAAAGGAAATAAATAGCGCCAAGTGCAGAGCCTGCTTCCAAAAGGCATAAGGGAGAACCATCTCGTTCAGCAGCATCCCGGAATATTGACGAGCTGATGGCTACTATAGATGAATCCTTGGTGGAAATAATTGTACCTCCTACAATTCAGGAAGAAAATATTGAACCTATTCAGCAGGATGATGAGGAGCCCTTGTCACCTACGGGCACAGAAATATTAGGTTCAGACAATGAGATGGAAGTCCGGAACGATGACTTTGAGGAGGGAATGATTTCCGCTCTCAGGGAGGTTGTTGATGTTCCGAATGAGGAAGAAGTTCAGGTAGAAGATGGAATCGAGTAGCCGACCATTCCAGATTGGCTGATAGAAAGAATGAAGATTCAACCACCTGCAGAAGCCCAAGAGGAGGATGATACTGCAGATTTCTTGGCGAGGTTGGAGCAAGTTGCAGTCAAGAAGCCTGCCAAGAAATTCTCTACTATTCAAAGGGACGAGACAGGCAGTCGTTCCGTACACATTGCAGTACCCATAGTGGACAAGCCACAAGACGAGATTACTCCTCAAGAGTATGCCATAACTACTGTAGATCTTGGCCCAACCTCAAAAGGCCAAGAAGTGGAGGAATTAGATAATTCCGTCTCGACCATCAAAGCGAGATTGGAAAAAGAAGTGGCTAAGAAGAAAGAGTATAAAAAGGAGGTTGAACGCCTTAAGGAGTACACCTTAAGGAGTACATACAGCATTTGACCCAGCCACTTGATTAGGGTAATGTGGTAGCTCCTATCCTCCTCAATTCATCGCAGGAAGTGACCAAAGATGTAGAGCACAGAATGGTTACAGCCAGGGAGGATCAGGACTGGATGGTGAGTGAAGGCACGGAAGCAGAGGCATTCATGGAAAAACTGGCACTTGCCTATGGGCGGACCTCTCCTTTTCTTTCCAGACTTATGGATATGGCAGAGACATGGGAATGTATTCTAGATATGCAGGAGAGGCTTATTCCAAGCCTTAGGATCTTGAAAGGCACTCCAAGGGAGGAGTTGGTTGATAGAAGGGTGATTGCTGCAGGAGCAGCATATGATTTCCATCACTGGTTTTGGGCAATGACTATACGAGAAGAAGTGTTGGAGAAGGCAAAAGTGGATGGGCTTAGAATTGAAGCGCAAGTAAAAGAAATCCAGGAGAAGATTTATATGACAGCTGCAGAAGTGTTCGACCGTGAGATTGTCCGGGAGAACGACATGCAGTTGGAGAGGTTGAAGCGTAAAGTTCAAGAGACTTTCTTCGCCACTAGACCATTTCCTCGAGACAAAAGATTCTTGTGAGAGTGTGGCAAGACTCCTCACCCATCCGGAACAAGATTTTGAGTAAGAGGAAGATTGGGAAAATGGTTTCGCCAAATGTGTCGGGGTAAAAGTTGACTGGACTTTGAATTCGGGATTAACATGCTGCCACCTGGCTCAGAATGAGCCTAGCCCAAACTGCCCCTTAAACTTGCAAATAGTTGACTTGTAATTTTGTCAAACACTTTGTATGCAAAATGCTTACTTGCTGGTTTTGTGTTTCAGACTGATAGTTCTTATGAATTATGATAATAGGATGCTTCAAATGCTTATAGAATAATGCAAGAAAGCTAATACTCTATTCTAGATGCAAGAAAAACTTCTTTTTCTCTTTTTAATGCATAAGAATGGATATTCTAAACATACTAATCACCTACAGCCATTTGACATTTCGTCAAACAGTTGGCATGCATACTACTAGGCTGAGTACAATATATTTAAATGCATGACAACAAGTGCAATTAATCAACTACTTATTCCTCCTTGATTTCCAATAAATGACCAATACAATAATTATTCAAAATGGCCAAGACTCTTGGCTTTTACAATGATGTCAACTCATATAGAATTTGTTGATATGAATGCAACCTACAGCTGCCTACTAAAACAATACAACATGTTATGCAACTAATGCCAAATGACAAAGGAACCTGGTTGGATGGAGACGCCAAGTTGAAGAGCTGATGCAGGAACCAAATTGCAAACAAAATAGCACTCTCCCAAGCTGAATTGAATTTATTTCCAAGTCGCCCCTGTTCTGACCTGCTCTGATAAAATTAAATAATCACCAACAGATTTCTGCCTCCAATTGCTTCTAATATCTTTGCCAAGCCTCATGGAAGTGAGCGCTCCCAACCATGTTAGTTGAAATTGATGCAAGTATGAGCCCAAGTAAAATGTGAAAGATAGGTCTCTACCATACTAAGTTAAGCTACAGACTTAGTTTCAGGACTTATGTGTATTGCAGATCTGACCCTTTCCAAGGATCTGGATACAAAAAGACTTATTCTTCAATGCCCAGCCAGCCTCCTAAATTGAAGTCTTCAAAATTTGGCCCTAGGCCACAAATTTCTGCCCTAATGAAGTGACTGAAGTATCACCTCCAAGCTGCAATAATTCAGGTGATATTGCACACCCTCAAAATTGCTATCAATGTGAGTTTTCGTTCCCAAAGACAAACTGATTATCTGCAGACCACTGGGCTCCACAAATACTCAAGAAGAATCACCAACCAACAATTCATCAAATCTGGATATCCAAATGGTGAGACCTCAAGTCTATTTATGCATTTCCTCTAGAGGTCGGCCTTAATAAAATAATATTATCTTTTGACTTTCTAGAAGATTCCCGTTTATTATAATCTTTTTTTTTTTGCACTTTATGAAATATTAAAATATTATATTATTAAAAAGTGCATCTCAACATCAAATTATAAAATAAGGTTTCCATAAATAGAAATAATGATTAAATATAATGGAAAACCTTTCTCCAATTAAAAACTGAGCCAAATAATTGCCAAGTGACTGCAAAATGACTCTCTCACCATGCCTCATTAGCCTACGAGAGCCGTTAATAGGCTAACTCGCTAATTTTACGATGTCAACCGAAGGGGATGACATTAATCGCCAATGGCGGGAGGTCACACCAATAGTGTCCAGATTCATCAACGCAATGTCAGCCGTATGATGGCGGGATCATTTCCCTAGAGTTGTAATAGCTGCAACCGCCACTTTATTACTGATTTCTCATTGATAGCGCTCATGTTATTTTGGGCAACCCTAATTAGGGTTGAGTTGTAATAATCTTGGCCATTGATGTTGTTTTAATCTCGGCCCTTCATTTGATTTTTGTAACTCTATATAAACCGGTGCTCTCTCACTTTCATTTGTGTGGAGACAGAATATGAGATTGTTGCATTGAGACTATTTTGAATGCTCTTGTGCATGATTTGCCTTGAATAACTTTTTATTGTCAAATAGTGTTGAAGGTATATCTTCTTCCGCCTATAGATTAAAGTTAGAATTAGATTAAATAGGAATTTGCTTTTGGAAAGTTAGTTAAGTGAATGAGATTGATCATTGATTCAATGGTGAAGTATTGCCTACTCTTTCTTCGAATGGATGATTTGTATCTGAGGCGCAGTTAGCCTGAGCTTATAATTGTGGAAGCTTAACTTCAGCCTCATTTGAGGTTTGAAAATTATTATCACACCCCTTGAAGATTGCACCCATTTTGCGTATGTTGTCCAGCAGGAGGCGAAACAAAGTGTGGTTTATCCCCTTCACCGAATCCTTACTGTCTCTTAAGTTCTTAGGCATAGACTAGATTCTCCTAAACCCTTATCTTTTTGCTATTTTTTTTTTCGAGATCCACAATTGAAAGTCCTAATTGAGAGCCTTTAATGATAAATTCGCCTAAGTCCCACACTTGTGAAGATTTTCTTAACGTAAGTCCCTTTGTTCATTACCAGCATATCACAACGGCCATTGAGCTTATCCACATGTCGAGACCCTACAAAAGAAACCTTGGAATCCTATATGATCTTCTCAACTTTTAGCATACGCTGTGGTTTTTCAAAGAGAGATAGAGTGTCTTTGGATATTTTATTCTGTGGTGTTCGTGGATGATAAAACGCACACCAAACAAGTCTATATATAGATTGGATTCAAGTTTAAGTTGTTATTCCTTATTTTGTAATTGGGGGTATGAGCACCTTTGGGCTTACTTGTGATGAATAGTTTTTCTAGCGCCGTATCATGTGTTTCTCTCCAATCCCTACCATGATTGGTTATTGAAAAGAGTCTATAGATTGGATTCAAGTTTAAGTTGTTATTCCTTATTTCATAAATGCTAATAGTTCATTTATTCTTAAGTTCAATATTTGTTATATAATTTACTATGGAATATTATTTGTAAAACAATTTTATGTTGTGTAAGTGTCTCTTACGGAAAATTCAGGCATACTCCGAGTAGGGGACATTACAATTGGTCAACGAATGTTAAGGTGGGCCCCCTAAATATAGCATTAGTCTAGCTAGGTATGTTGCAAACCTATCATATATATTTCCAAGTTTAGGAGAGTTTGTGTCAACAGCTGAATGGCTATGATAGAAACAGGTGCTATGAATGATACTATGTATTTCACATCCCCTAAAGTTCATAAATAGGCACCAATTGCTCTCCCCTTTTACCCTTGAGTTGGCCTCTACTTGCCTAGCCCACACATGGCACACAGTCATAGTTTTCAAGTGCTCTTTCATGGTTGCACCTAAAGCATTATCTCCAACAAGATGAAATTTAGTTTGCACATCTTCTGTTTTTAAAGGAATTCCTTTCTAGAAAAATTCGTAACCAAGTCCATGGAGGTGAAATGATAGTAAATAAAAATCGACACATTTCTAGCATATTACACTACCTCTTTCACCTGATGCAATGTTCAACATATGTACACAACAAGGGGTCAAAAACATATATCTATAGGTGTTAAGAACCAACAATGTTGTTGATCTACACATATGGATTGCATTTGTGACTACTTGCACACCACCAATGGGCCCAACCTCCTCTGTTATCCCTCAAAATATGCCATTGGAAATCTGCATTCTTGCTTGTCCATAATAATCAATGGCTCTAAGAAAATTTAATGTCCCCATTTTCGATGCCCTCCTTCGGATTAGTTTGATTCAGATACAATTACTATTTTTAGTAAGTGCTATTTTTAGCACAGGGTCTAGCACTAAGCTTCAGTCTTCAGTGAGCCCTTTGAGCATCTCAGTTTCTCTCTGGTTTGAGTTTTTGGCACTACTTACTTTTTTTAGGACTTTCTACAAATAGTAAGTCATTTAGGGTAAATTGGACCTGGTTAGGGTTACCACTCAGTAGCATTTTCAGCTGAGGCATCAGTTTCTAAGGTTGAAGTATTTAAATATTTGATTTCCCCTTTGAAATTGGTTTATTATAAAGTAACTTTATATTTTAATGTTGAGGGTCAAAGGGGACATGAAAAAGGTACCAAGGATGCCTAATGTAATGACTTGAAGTGTTTTTAAAGCAACAAAATCGTTTTTGAATGCTGAATAAACCTTGGGTGTCCAAGCTATAGTTGGAGACAAAAATATTAATATAAAATCAAATTAAAGTTACTTTGGGCGTGGATTTGAAATGGTTTTAGGGTTGCTTCATGCTTGGTAGCCCTAATTTGTTGTTGAAGCTTTTAAAAGTTCATTTTGAACCTCATTTGCTTATGGATGTTTTGGCTGCTTATTGAGATGCTGCTGGTTTTTCGCCAGGAGGTCAAATAAATGGAGTTGAGGACGAAAACACTCGATATCTAAGGATGGTTTAGGCAGTGCAAGACCTGCCCTAGCTGGTAGAAGGGTGATTTCATCCAGAAATCACATTTGTGCTTCAAGTTGCAGGATTACAGGCTTAGAAAATGAAGATGTTTCAACATTTTTGATGTGCCATAGTGGGTTTTGGCTTGAGTTTGCTCCCTTTCAGTTTGGTGTGGTTTTCTTGGTGATTTTGGTGAGTTTTTAGTATTTTCTGGGCACTTTCAGTTTGGACCTGCACCCGGAGTTTTGATCATAACTTCAAAATGGATTGAGAGTTCCAATTGGGTATTGAATCATTTGTTAGCTTTCCTCAAGGTGACTCCATCAAGCATAAGTTTGTATTTTTGGATGAAGTATTGGATTTTAAAGGCTAGGTTGTCCCTTTGGCTGGGAGCGCCCTTTCTGGGTGTTATCAAATCTGGTCGGACCTTTCTGAGGGTGTATTTCAGACCCTGGTAGCAGCCGTTGAGGGAGTCTCTGCCCCTACTTGCTTCATTTTTGAAGACCTCTTTTCTTGGGAGCCTGGACGTGGTCAAGAAGATATTATATCTGTTGTTATGGAGCCTGTAACAGGTCTGAAAGTAAGATTCTGAGATTATATATACAGTTCCTAAAGACTTCTATACTGCTGTATGGCATTCAATCTCCAAGTCTGATTGCTTTCTTTCTGAGTATGTTATTGTATCTCATGACTGCAATATTCTGTTATTAAAATCAGATTACTGAGAGTTCTGAAAGTGTTCTTTCCTAGCATATTTCCTTCTATTTTATGCTCTTGCTTTATGTATTTTGTGCAATGTCAAGAAACATGAATGCTACATGAAACCCAATGCATCAAACACTCTCAAACAAACCAAACTGCAAATCAGAAAAAAACACAAAGGCAAACACACTCAGAAAATTATAACAGCAGTGGCGAAGTTTCCAAAAAAAATTTGGGGTTGTATATTACAGAAAATAAGTTGTTGGTTAATATGTGGTGATGATATTGATGAATGGTCGATGTCTACTATATGTCTATCAATTTGTGATAGTGGAGTATCCTCTCCCCACCCATGTTTCTTTCATCTCCACCAAAATGACCTTTGTGGATTTTTTTATCAAGAATTGTTATTCTAGGTTTGTGATTGTTGGTGTGAATAGAGTATATTACCTAATTGGTTTTCCTCTTAGGTCCTATTCAAACTAGTTTACTTAGGGCATTATCTCATTATGTCTCAAGTCATAAGATTAATACAAATGTCATAATTTTGTGTTGTCTCATGTCTCACCTTGGCCTATATCACCAAGGGGTTCTCATTGCAATTTAAATCAATCATATTCATGTGCACATATTGTGCATGCATCCTTTGATAGAATAGAATTATTCTCTCGTGTTGGGTCTCTCTTGTGCTTTCATTGAAGCTCTTAAATCTTGGGTGTCTACCTAGACAAATCTTGCATTGTATAGAGCATTCTATACCAACTCTTACAGTGATTTTTTGAAGGGACATATAAGGGACCCACAAGATATGCCTTCATGGAGTCCTTATAATAAGGAGATAGGGTAACATGGAATGGGATACCATTGGCAAAGTGTTGGTGTGAATAAATGTCTTGTACCTAGTTATTCGACTTACTAGGTAATTAGTGGACATATTCACATGTTAAGTTTACTTAGGTTGTCGCCGATATTGGCATGGTGTGATGGTTTAATGGTGGCATTGTTGTTCTTGCCACTAAGGTTCAAACCTCGTTGGGGTGGTATTGTTGAGTGGTTGTATTCCAGTTCATAGCTCCGGTTCAAAAGCGTTTACCCCTTGAATAAAAAAAAGTTTACTTAGGTTGTAAGATTCTTTCTAGAAGGTGTTAGTTGTCATTAGTTGGTATCTTATCTTTTGACAACAAACACGTGACCTTGGTAGTTGTGTCAAGTTGTCTTATGTCATAAGATTAAGACACTTGCCATAATCTTATGGCAACTTATGTCTCACCTTGGCTATATAACCAAGTGGTTTCTACTACATTGTACATTGACTCTTTTTGCATTTATTGATAGGAATACAATTTATTCTTGCCATATTGATCTTCTGAGTATTTTGTGCTTTCCATAGGCCTTTAGATCTTGGGTGGCTATCTCCATAGCCAAATCTTACATGGTATCGGAGCAAGTTGAGTGCCTTTGGTTAGTCTTTTGGGAGATCTTGAGTGCAATCTTGTATTTTTTTGAAGCATTGAGTATGCTCTTCTCTTGCATCTTTGGATGATCTGGAGAATCAGAAAGGTGTAATAGAAATACCGGATTCTGGGGGGGTTCCATTTGTGGCTTTGTATTGTAGGTGCATTTTGGGAGCTTGTTACATCAAATCTGAGCTCACCATTGCATTTGGAGCGTCTGAGAAAGTCAATTTTTCCTTTTGTTTTGTCCCAGTTGGACATTGGAGGCCAAATCTACAAGGGTTTGAAGATTGAAGGTGGTTGCTAGATCCAAGAGGTAGCCATATTTTGAGCATTTTCCAAATTTATTTTTTAATAAAAAATTATTGTATATTCTGCGAAAATTTTCTTTCAAAAAAAAAAAAAACTCAAAAAAATCTTAATTTATTTCATAGTTGTTTAATAAGCATTGTAAAGTTTTTTTAAAAAAATAAAAAAGTCATTAGTACAATCTACGGACTGTACAATCCACAAACCGTACTCGTTGTACCTGCGTGGCAAGCCGCGGCCCCACTACACTCAACCAGCGCTGCAAACTATACTGGCGGCAACATTTAATTCAAAAGCGGACCATTCAAATTTAATCCATCGGCGGAAAATAAACTTTCGGCGGTGATTTAATAATTCCAACGAATAAAAATCCAACCGACAGCGGCAAAAAATCCGGCGAACAACAAGGGAATATTTCAAGATTCCGCCAATAACAACATAAGGCATTTTCCGGTCAAAAGAATATTATAGAGAATATACCAGCTTGCATACTGATGGAGGAGCACTACGATAGTGACGCCTCCCTAGCCGTCAATTTTTCTCTTGTCGACTGCTGACGTCAGCAGCCTAAAAGAATTTCTGCCCCCCTCTCCATTGGCATTTTTTGTTTTGTTAGTCAAATTTCAAACATAGATATCTTGCTCATTTTAGCTCCTTTTTTTGAGCAATTATTTTATTTTATTTTATTTGGGCTAATTTTTCGCGCTCTACGTGCTGGTGCGATCGGTTTCTGGTTTTGATGCATGGATTTTTCAGAAAATTCAATTTGTCATAGGTGTTGCTGAGCTATCACCACTTTTGGAACTTTTGGGGCTCCGTTCAGGCTCAAATGGACTCCTTTTCAGGTGATTTTTTTTTTAAAAGTGCATATTTTTTCGAGAGCATAGTGGTGCCTGCATTTTGTATTCATTGTGAGCAGAAATTGTACTTTCAGCACATAGCCTTATTTGGCTCATTTTGGCAATTGCATCGCATAGATTATAGTTTGATCTTTTGCAGTTTGATCTTGCTTTATTGTGGCAATTGTAAGCATTGAAATCAAAAGTCCACTTATATAATTCTTGCAAGTGGCAATTATAACCGCACTAAGTATAAAGTGCCAAATCATTGCTTGTGGGGGGAGGGGGGGTTCTTTGATTGAGGGAATTTGGGGGGGTTGTGTTGTGTGATTGTGCTTTGAGTTCTCTCTTGTGCTCTTTAGATTTCAGCCATGGGTCATCCTAAGTTTCCTCTTTTAACTCCACATAACTATGCAACATGAAAAATAAATGCATGGAGTAAACTAATGGGAAAATGATTAATTCACTACATTGATGGATCCGTTCTAGAACCAACTGATCCAAATTTAAAAAGTGAATGGCTCATTAAAAGTACTATGGCTCTTGGAACACTCAGGAAATATGTTTCTCCTGATCTCATCTTTCATATTGATAAGTGTAAATCAGCAAAAAAAGCTTGGGATAAACTTGCTCAATTGTATGGAAAAGTTGATGAGATTAGGGGATACAAACTTGATAATGATCTCACTAATATGGATCCAAAGAATTTTGATACAATCCAAGACTATGTAACTAAGGCTAATGAACTAAGAGCACAACTCAAAGATTGTGGTATTCATAAGAAGGATGCATAGCTGGTCTTCAATTTGTTGGACAAGCTTCCTTCAGAATATGCAACTTTTGTTTCTAGTTTTTAGACTCATCGGTTGACTATGGGAAGTGCCTATACTACACCTTCATTTGATTCATTCACGGAGATGTTGATGCTTGAACAATCAAAGTTGATCACTATGGGCATTCTCATGTCATCCAAGTCACAAGCTTTGGTGGTAGGACATGGGTTAGGATCTAATAAGAAACAAAAGCAATCAAAGAACAAGCCACGCAAAGATCAAGCACAATCCTCTTCTCCTCAACAAGGAGACTCTTCATCATCTTCCAAGAAGGGGAATTCACAAAAGAAGGAGAAACCGACTTGTGCATATTGCAAGAAGGTTGGTCATGATGAGCATCGTTGTCATGCTAAGCAAGTCGATGAATTGACTAATCTTCTCAAGAAGAATAACATCAACTTACCATCTTCCTACGAAAAGGAAGCATCTCCTACTTCTTCACAATCAAAGAAAGGAAAAGGACAGACACTTGTTGCAGCCACAGGATCATCACAACAATGGATACTTGACTCAGGTGCTACACATCACATGGGTTCTAATAGAGAACAATTTTCTTCTTTGAAACCTTGTACAGTACCACACATTTTTACAGGTGATGACACTTAAGGTGGAAGTTGTTAAAAAAGGTTCGGTTGACATGTATGATGGATCATTTGAGAATGTTCTTTGTGTTCCTAACTTATTTGCCAACCTTCTTTCAGTCTACCAAATCAGTCATCTTGGGAATGGTAAGAAAGTTGAGTTTTCTCCAGACACAGTTGTGGTCAAAGATCTTGAGGATAATGCCTTGGTTGCAGTGGGGAAGGCCAATCATGAGTCTCAGCTATATCAATTTTCTCACTTTGTGCCACGTTCTCCTTCTACAACATTGCTTACTCATTCAGATTTAGTGAGCAAGTTATGGCATGGGCGGTTTGGACATCTTAACTACCGCTATCTTCAACAACTTAGCTCATAGGATATGGTCACATGTGTCCCTCGCATCAACTTTCTAGATGGTTTATGTCCAGGTTGTTCAATGGGTAAGCATCCAAAAGAGAAGTTTGATAAAGGGAAGTCTTGGAGGGCTTTAGAAGTTCGTCAATTGGTTCACAGTGATCTAGCGGGCCCATTTCTAGTCTTGTCCTTCAGCAAGGCTCGCTATACACTCACCTTCATTGATGACTACTCCATATTCACTTGGGTCTACTTTCTTCGCCAAAAGAATGAAGTCTTTGACAAGTTTCAAACTTTCAAGGCTCATGTTGAGAAGCAATCTGGAAAGTATATCAGGATTCTTCGTACTGACAATGGTCGAGAATATGTGAACCACAACCTTGTGCAATTTTGTACTCTTGAAGGGATCGATCTTCAACATTCAGTTGCATACACACCACAGCAGAATGGTGTTGCTGAAAGGAAAAACGGGACTCTCAAGGAAATGGCTAGCTGCATGATTCATGCTTGTTCTCTTGGTCTAGAATTTTTGGTTGAAGCCATTAATTGTGCTACACACATTCAGAATTGGGTTCCCCACAAGGCATTGAAAGGCATGACTCCTTTTGAGGCTTGGTGTGGTAGAAAACCAATTGTATGACATTTTCGAGTTTTTGGCTCTCTAGCCTAGGCACGCATTCCTCTAGAGAAGTGTAAGGCTTTGGAACCTCAAAGTAGGCCTTGCATCTTTGTTGGATATCCAGATGGTGTCAAAGGGTATCAACTCTTGGATTCAGAGACACATGAGCTCATCATTGAGAGGAGTGTTCACTTTGAGGAAAGCTCTCCTAGCTTAACCTATGATCCTCCTCATCCTTCCTCCACAGTGGACTCAAATGATAGTGACTCAGATGATTCTACCTCACCTCCTACTCGCAAGGTTGCCCCTTCGTAGGGTTCTCATTCTGAGTTTTAGGATTCTCGTCCTTCATCCCCATCATCTTCACGACCTCGTTGGGCTCGACAGACTCTTGAGTCAGCAAGCAATCTTGTTGGGGATCCTACAGACTCAAAGGACTCGGTCACAACATCAGCATCTTCCACATGTCTACATTGCTACTGCTTCAGATCCACAATCCTTTAAGGAGGCTTCAGTTATTCCTGAATGGGATTCAACAATGGAGGAAGAGTATAGTTCCTTGATGAGGAATCACACATGGGACTTAGTTCCTCTTCCTCAGGTGAGAAAAATGGTTTGATGTAAGTGGATCTATCGGACTAAATATGTAGCGGATGGAACTGTAGACAAGTTCAAAGCATGACTTGTGGCTAAAGGTTTCTCACAGGTTCCTGGTATTGATTACATAGAAACTTTTGCCCCTATTGCTAAGATGAACTCTATTCGCTTGACTCTTGCCATTGCAGCAGCTCATGGATGGGTTGTCCAACAGATGGATGTGAAGAGTGCATTTCTTCATAGAGATCTTGCAGAGGAGATTTACATGGAGCAACCACAGGGATTTGTTCAGGATTCTTCTTTGGTTTGCAGATTGAGGAAGTCTCTCTATGGCCTCAAATAGGCCCCTCAGTGTTAGTTTTAAATAAAAAATGTAAGCAATTAATAATGCAACACATAAGACAAATGAACACAACAGTTTACCCTAGGAAAACCCTCCTTCTCAAGGGAGAAAAACCTAGCCAAAATATCTCTTATATATTTAATGAACAGAGCAAAAATTTGCTTACAACTGGGCCAAACTCTAGGCCGATTTGCTATAATGAAACACAACACCTCTCCTAGATGCAAATACACAATTTCTATGAATTCTCCTTGATATTGATCTGCTCTAAGCAAATGATGATCTGCTATAGATATGTGAACTCCTTGATAAGTGCGAATTGGCTTGAGAACGAATTAATTGATGATCAAATGGATGATTATCACCTTCTATGTATACAATGCAAGGTGACTCTTCACAAGCAAGGCAACTCTTCACTTGGTCGACCTCTTAAAGAAAATAAAATATTAATTATAATAAGGCCGACTTGCCTTAACAATTATTTGTTTAATATTTAATATTCTCGAATTAGAGAGAAAGATATCTCCCGCCACTATTACATCAACACTCCCTCTTAGCTAGGGAGGTATCTTTTCAAATATCCATGTCATGGAGTCTCTCAACATGACACCCACAATGGCTACACCCATTTGTGGAAAAGAGTTCATCACGAAGTCCCTCAACGTGATATCGTCATGGAGTCACTCAACATGACGTCCACCATGGCTACTCCCATGTGTGGAAAGAAACATGTGCACAAGTTCCCATCACGGATCTCTCGTCGTGATGTCATCATGGAGTCTCTCAACATGATGTCCACCATGGCTACTCCCATGTGTGGAAAAACACAAGTACAAAGGGTTCATCACGGAGTCTCTCAACGTGATGTCGTCATGGAGTCTCTCAACATGACGTCTCATCTTAGTCTCAGAGATGAACAAGGGCTCACACCTCATATTTCTCCGTCTCAGAGAAATATACACTACAAGGGCTTTCACCTCATATTTCTCCGTCTCAGATAAATATACACTACAAGGGCTTTCACCTCATATTTCTTTGTCTTAGAGAAATATACACTACAAATCTTCATGATGATGTGACTCCCTTTGAAGCTCAATTACTTGCATCAACCTCGACCTCCTCGTCCAAGGTTGCCTTTGATGATTTTGTTAGACTCCCTCTAAATGTTATTTCCTCCACTTCGAAGAAATTGATCGACTTTAGAATAAGAAACCTTCTGAATTGACTTTAGAACTTGGCTCCTTCTGAGATGTCCCTATGTCAATTTCCGCAGTAGAAACAAGTTGTGTAGACCTTAATTTGCAATCTTAAGCAAAGTGACCATACTTGTCACACCTGAAACATTGAATGTGAGAGAGATCCTTCTTCTTCTTCGGTTCTAGGGTAGAATCTGATCCTCTGTCTCTATTCCTCTTTCTTCCTTTGCCTCTTTCTCTAGAAGTATGAGTAGCAAGAACTTGATTTTCTATATCATGATAGTTTCGCCCAATTCCTCTTGCTGCCAACCTGGACTCTTCTTGAATACAATCAGCTCGAAGATGATCAAACTTGGGCAACTTAGATCTCCCACTGATGCTTTGGATAAAGGGCTCCCAAGAATGAGGAAGACCATTTAGTGCCAACATAACAAGATCTCTGTCTGCAATTATATCCCCAATAGCGCTCAACTGATCTCTCAAATCAGCAATCTTCATAAAGAATGAGATGGCTGAATCAGCTTTAGCCATTTTTACATGGTGAAGTTGTTGTCTCAAAGCAAGGGCTCTGCTAGTGTTGTTGATCTCATACAATCCTTTTAGAGTGTCAAACATTTCTTTAGTTGTCTTCAACTTGGAGATGATTGGTACTAGGTGATCCATCACAAAGTCTATCACGATCTTTCTAGTCTTCGTGCTATTTTTCTTCCACTGGATTTTCTCAGTATCATCGGAAGGCTCAGGCATATCACTTTCCACGAAATCAAGATCATTCTCCTCTAATGCAATGAGTACCCTGGGTTTCCAAGAGTTGAAGTTTGTGGCTCCATCAAGTCTATCTTCTACCTTGACACCGATCACCATCTTCTTTTTCTACACAAATTCACCTTCAAAGATCTGCCCTTAGGTCTGAAATAATTTGCAACCTTTTGCCTTCAAGATCTGCCCTAGATGAAAAGTTGACTTAACTGCTTAACAAATCTGATTAGATCTTTTCTTAGACCCGCTCTGATACCATGTTAGTTTTAGATCAGAAATGTAAGCAATTAATAATGCAACACATAAGACAAATGAACACAACAGTTTACCTTGGGAAAACCCTCCTTCTCGAGGGAGAAAAACCCAGCCAAAATATATCTCTTATATATTTAATGAAGAGAGCAAAAATCTACTTACAACTGGGCCAAACTCTAGGCCGATCTGATATAATGAAACATAGCACCTCTCCTAGATGCGAATGCACAATTTCTATGAATTCTCCTTGATATTGATTTGCTCTAAGCAAATGATGATTTGTTGTAGATATGCGAACTCCTTGATAAGTGTGAATTGACTTGAGAACGAATTAATTGATGATCCAATGGATGATCATCACCTTCTGTATATACAATGCAAGGTGACTCTTCACAAGCAAGGCGACTCTTCACTTGGTCGGCCTCTTAAAGAAAATAAAATATTAATTATAATAAGGCCGACTTGCCTTAACAATTATTTGTTTAATATTTAATATTCTTGAATTAGAGAGAAAGATATCTCCTGCCGCTATTACATCAACACTCGGGCTTGGTATGCCAAGATGGACTCCTTTCTTCTCTCGATAGGATTCTCTCAGTGCCACTCGGATTCGAATGTCTATATTTTGTGATAGGATGACTCTCACTTGCTTCTTGTTCCCTATGTTGATGACTTGATCATTACTGGGAGTACCTCATCCATCATTGGCAGGGTCAAATCTTCTCTGCATGACAGATTTGCTATGACTGACTTGGGCCTCTTGCACTACTTTCTCGGGATTGAGATCACACAGTCCTCTTTCGAGATCACTCTTGCTCAACCCAAGTATGCTCTTGACCTTCTAGCTCGGTTCCACATGTTTGATTGTAAGGTTGCACCTACTCCCTTTCTGTCAGGAGTCAAATTTGAGGCCAAGTGTTCCACTCCACTTGTCGATGCCACTTTGTATCATGAGCTTGTTGGGAGCCTCATCTACTTGACTCACACACACCCTGATATTTCCTTTGCGGTTGGCATGGTTTCATGCTTCATGCAGGAACCACACGAGCTTCATTGGAAAGCTGCCAAACGCATCTTGCATTACATACAGGGTACTCCACATTATGGGATTCACTATGCAACAGGTACAAGACTCAACTTGGTTGGATATACAGATTCTGATTGGGCTAGCGATCTTGATGATCGTAAGTCCACTTCTAGCTACAACTTTCATCTTGGGTTTGGCCCCATTTGTTGGCAAAGTAAGAAGCAACATGCTATTGCTCTCTCTTCGATTGAGGTTGAGTATCGAGGAGATGTTAATGCTGCTACTGAGGCTATTTGGCTTCACCATTCCACGGCCCACGATCCTTCATTGTGACAATCAAAGTGCCATCCAGATCTCGAAGAACTCGGTTCAACATCAACGGACCAAACACATCGAGATCCATATGCACTACATCAGGGAGCTGATACAGGAGCAGGTCATTGATTTGTAATATCGTCCTACAACAGAGTAGGTTGCAAATATCCTCACCAAACCCTTCACTGAGAGTACATATCACCATTTGCGAGCTCTCTTGGGGGTGCAAGGTGTTTTTTCAGGGGGGTTCATTTGACCTTCATTATCTCTTTCGAGGGGGAATTTTTCCTCACTCGAGGTTTTGTCCTCATCTTTTTGCGAGTAGTTTCTTGTTTTGTTTCTCTCTTTTGGGGAGGAGTTTTTTCCCACTGGGTTTTCTCCTTTCCCCATTTGTGAGGGATTGCATTGCATTTGTACATGGGTACCTAACATGGCCTCATAGTTGGGACCCATCTTTGAGTCATTTGCATAATAATCTTCCCCCTAAGTTGCACTTAATGGGGGGTGTTGGTGTGAATAAATGTCTTGTACCTAGTTATTCCACTTACTAGGTAATTAGTGGACATATTCACATGTTAAGTTTACTTAGGTTGTAAGATTCTTTCTAGAAGGTGTGAGTTGTCATTAGTTGGTATCTTATCTTTTGACAACTAACACATGTGACCTAGGTAGTTGTGTCAGGTGGTCTCATGTCATAAGATTAAGACACTTGTCATAATCTTATGACATCTTATGTCTCACCTTGGCTATATAACCAAGGGGTTTCTACTACATTGTACATTGACTCTGTTTGCATTCATTGATAAGAATACAGTTTATTCTTGTCATATTGATCTTTTGAGTATTTTGTGTGTTCCATAGGCCTTTAGATCTTGGG
>VDFB02189980.1:0-17449 GCA_007258455.2 Sequoia sempervirens
AAGGTCATGCCAATGTGTTGTTTCATCGGCAAGAAAGCCTATATTTCTCAGTGACAGGAATGCATCATGAAGTATTTCGGTAAGACTAAAGTGCTTCAGAGTAAGGTCTTGGTGAGTGGCTCCAGCCTCGGCCAACAGCAGTAAAATGAGTTCTATCGAAGAGTATCGGTGTGAGGTTATATAGTCTTGCCAATTTGAATTTCATGCCGACTTACTGCTTCATTGGTGAGAGAATGATATGGTCGCGGTGACAAAAGGTGAACTTAAGGAAATTTCTCGGCGAGACATTTGGCATCGGTATGAGTCTTTTCGAAGATTCATAGTCTTGCCGATGAAATTTATTTCATCAAGAAAGGGTGGTTATGCTCCGCTTCTATCAGAAAATACACTAAAGATACATCTCTAAAAAGATCTTAAGTATCATCTCGGTGGACGCCTCGACAATAGAGGTCACAATGAAACATAAAGGATGCAGATGATTGTCGGCCAGACATTGATTCCTCGTGTGATCAAGAAAAATGTCTCTCAAATGAAAGCTTAGTAGAGCTAATGTAAACGATGTGTCTCTTCAGATGCAGATGTATAAATACTCATTCTCAATTGTAAATAGAGGAGACATTAGAGATAGATTAGGTAGGAGGATAGGAATAGAATTTCCACAGAATAGGGACTATGATGTATGATTTCAAAATGGAGATTTTAATGAGAATTAGTTGATGTTGCAGCTCATTTCTGGTGTCAATTGTCTATTGAATTTATTGAAAGTATTATTAAGTTGTCTCCAAGATTGATGCTTTCTGTTTGTTTAAATTGATATATAAAGTTTATATTTAGTTTATCAAGGCACATTTGTTGTATTTGTGTGGTTAATTAACTGGTTCTTTCAAGAAGAGATTAAATCCTTTTGATTAATCATAGTAATCAGGGAAATTCATCTAGATCATTAAGAAGATCTTAGTAATCACAGTCTTGCATGTTTATACAAGTTATAAACAAAACATATGCCAACAATTTGAGTGTTTTCTAGAAAGAGGTTGCTCATTGCTATTTCATTTGACTTCACATACCCAATAACACACTAGTCTCTGCATTTCATCATTTAATTCATTTAGTTTCTTTGCATCTGTTAAATGGCATATTAGGATTTAGCTTTAAATATTGTATACAATTTATACCAAATTTAGTCTTTTTTTGTCCACTCATATCCATTGTGGGCAAAATGTTTTAGAAAAGATAAGGACATTAAGTCTGCTTCATTCATAGGTACACCTGCCTAGGTCTAGCAGCACCTGAAGAGTAGAAGGTCTAAAATTAACCTTGTCTGCTACCTAAAAGCATCAAGAGTTTAGCGACCTCTTGAGGCATTCTGGCCTGAGTTTTTGAGAGCTAACACACTCATCACCATATCGTAGAGACTAGATTCATAGTCCTAGCAATACTCAAATTTCACACTGATGAAGCATCTTTTCACCAACATCATCTGATCAACATTGATCAGTCTTCACCATTCCTCGCGAGCCCCTTGGATCTTGTTTTTTCCCCACATAATTCTTGATGAGGTATGTGGGCTATTGCCATGTGTACACCTCTGATGTAACCATCTTATCAGGTCCCACTTAGCCTTTCACCTTATCGCTCCATCGAAGAGACATCTTCCAGTCTCCTACCGATACACCAGTGTCACACCGATGCGATAGCCATCAAGCTATCAGAGAGACATCAACTCCACTTTCACTGATATGGTGTTGATATGTCGATACTCTTGTTGTTGTAGACAAGTGGTTCCCATTCCATTGTGTCACTACTGTTGATGGCGATGTTACTCGCAGCAACAGGGCAAATAAATTCTTCACAAACAAACCACGAAGAGCCTATCCTTCTTGAAAGATTTAACCAAAGACAACCCCAGGGGATCCATATGATAGGACAAAGGTTGGATTAGTTCAATCCCAAGGTTCGGTAGTCAGGTCTTGATAGTACTAGGTCCACTTTAGGTATGATGTGATATTTCTGTTAATCTAAAAGGGAATATGGTTGTTTCTAGTTTCCTTAAGAATCATAAATGTTTCACACAATATTTTCAATTCAATCATAGAATAGCATCATGAAATCAAAATATTTGAAATAATACTTCATGAATATCAACAATTTTTGCTATCACTTAAGTAGATTTAGCTTTAAGCATTCAACAATTTCATAGGAAATGAAACATTTTCAATAAATTTCCATTCATTCATCTATTTTTTTGAAACATTTTCCAAAATTTAAACATCTATTCTAAAATAAAGCATAAAAAATACTAAAAAATAAAATTTCTCCTAGTTATTCTCCATGCATGTGCCAAAGAATTAACCAAATCGAAGCAAACCACTTTATACTTCACCAAAATTATTCACAGCTACATATAAAATGATGCAAGCTTTTAAAGAGAGGGGTTTTAGTTTGGACACCGAGTAGGTTCTGCATGCACCCTTAAATGACACAACACATAGCCTTGTTTGGTTAAACTAAAAAAACTAGCTACAAAGATTCATGAGATAGGTATTTATCAAATTGGCTTCAATATTCATTAATATCTATGTGCATACAAGTTTTTAGACCGAAATGATTCAAAAAATAGGAAAAAAGAACAAAACTTAGAGAAGTTTTGGCTCTTTCGGTATCCACAAATTTTGAACTTAAAATAAAAATAAAGTAGTAAATGGCCTCTTATAGGAACAAGGCCTCAATATTTCAAACTGAAAGTTTATCCAACAAATCAAAAATAGCAAATCAAAATGTGGCATGTGGCATAAGCCACCTGTCATTAGAATATTCTAGATGAAGTCAAAGCTTTGACTTCCTCAGTAGCAACACTTTTCTCTTTATAACTTTGGTATGCAATACTTCACATGAATCAAGGATATTTTCACCCTTTAGAATACCAGTTAGGAAACATCTACCAGAACTGGTAACAACCTACGAAACTCAAATGTAACAAAAAATATTTCTGGGACACCTTCGGTATTCGATATCCAGTATTTCCTTTCATCATTTAGGGCTTGGGCTCTGGGATCTTTTTTTCACCTTTCTTCAATTGATATTCTCAAAAATCATTCAATATTTGATGCATATATTATTTTAAAATCCCTTGAATTTCCTTCCAAGTGAGCTTAAGCCTAGTGTATTCTTCTAATACCTGGAGTATACTAGCATTCCTTTGCACTTTGTTTGTTTCATATCTAACTATGGCATTCCTACACTATATAATCTCATCAATAACCTCCCGAGTTAACAACTGAATAGGGTCTCTATTTATCCTTTCAATCCATTCCTTGAAGGCTTTAGCTTCTTTACTCTCTTGTCCTAGTGTTTCAGGATCACAACCTTGACTCCAACATTTCAATAGAGTCTTGATCTTTATCAAGCAATTTTCTACATTCCACGGTGACCTTTTTAAATCCTTCTATACATGTATCAACATGTCACCTACCCATTTTAATTTTTTCTTCCATTTTCCTAGAAGTGGAACTTCTTGTTCTGAAATTACATTTCCTTGTATTAATTCTTGGACATCCATTTGTATGAGGATTTCAACATTTTTCCTTTCAGCATCAATTTGTTCTTGGTGAACCCTGCATTCACTTTCAAATCTTTTGGATTTATCATACCAATGGTATGCTTCCTTATACTTTCATATTGCATCTTTAATGAATTCTTCTCCTTGCCTCACCCAATACTCAATCCATTCTTCAAATACATTCATTTTATGATGAACTGTTGCAATTGCATCCACTTGTTCTTGTGACATTAGTACTGGATGTTGGGGAAATTCAATCTATGCTTGACCACATAGGGTTAGTGATTTTATAAAATGTTTCAAGGTAGCAACTTGTTCCTTCAATTCTCTTTTCTTCATTTTATACTTTTGTACTATAGCAATAGTAGCATCTAGATTCATCTTTATTTCTTCCAACTCTTGACTCCAAGATGAGTGTCCATGATTAATAATTGTTATATTGTAATCCTTAGGCATTATCTCATGTCTATTTTTTTCAGCTATTGGAGTAGCTATATGGATTGTTCTATCTCCATCTACATTTTTCTGTATGAAATGCTTTTCTTTAGCTCTCTGGGTAGGTTTAGGAGTATCTATGTCTTGTATAAAGCTATTAAGATCCAAAGGCAGGATTTCTACTTCCATTGGGGAAGCCAATTCCTCGATTAACCAATCAGGTGCATCCTTATCACACTATACCTCTACAACATTAATTTGTTCCTAGTTTCCACTTGATTCAGGATGTCACTTTCTTTGTATTTTGCTACACCAAGATTTTCTTCATTTCGAACTTCATCGCCTGCAACCTGTGTAGCTTCTCCTTTCTCAACTGCAATTTCAACACGGTCCTTCTCTGATTATTCAAAGACCTACGGTTGTTCATTATCATTTGGATTATTCCCAAGTGAAGGCTGGGAATCAAAAGTATCTTCAATAACCATTTCTTCAATAGGATCCTGCCCTGTAGTCTCCCCTGCTTCCATCTTAAGAATATAAGGATTCCCCACTTCTGAAGCCAGTGTTCCTTGTACAAATTCTTCTTCTTTAGTATTTGTAGGAGTGGACCCTATATCTGGAATTTCTTCTACCACTTGTTGTACCATGGGTTTATCTTTAAACTTCTTTTCTTTTACCTTTTCCCACATGGCACCCCATCTATCAATGCGTTCTTTAATTTTGGCTTCATTTGCCTCAAAAATTTCATCCAAAACGATAGGAGTTCCTCCTAGTGCTTGTTTCACATTGGCCATACTAACAGAGGAAGGAGAACTAAATAATGTTGCAACTCTCTAAGAAGCATATCTTGTCTGTGCACCAACATTTTTTGTTACTTCTACCTCTTCATCAATGGTAGGTTTAGTCTTTGGCTTTGCTGTAGAGGAAGATGCACCTTTAGGTCTTACTTTTGATTTATCTTTACTTGATTTTGCATCTTTCTGCTTATCAACTGGCTTTAATGAAACTCCTTGATTTGAAGCCTCAGGGGTTTTCTCTTCAATTATTATACCAGGAGCTACTTTACTAGTTTTCCTTTTCTTCTTAGCAGGTTCCCCACTCTCAAATGTAGTTTCATTTGCTTGTTTTCTTATTTTATCTTGTGAGAATGTGGGTTCAATTTGTTCCTCTCTTAAATATTTACAAAAATCATTTATCCGGTGTTGAGTGTGTAACAAAACTAGTGCAGAGAACTCATCAATTGATGTCATTTCTTCACCCTCATAATTCGGGTCTGGGATGGGTTCATCATACACTTTGTCTTCATTATAAGCTCTATTCAACACTTCTCCATCACCCTCTTCTAATTGATCTGGAATATCATGAAGCATAAGAATCCAAACATATATTAAGGATAATCTTTCATATTTTATTTTCCTTACTATGTGCTCATCTTCACAATTAAGCCAATAATCTTCTAGGTGTTGGACATGAGCATGGTAACCAACTATGTTCTTGGAAATATTCCCTATAATATCATAATACATTCTTTGAAGTGGAAAATATTCAAAGTTATATGTTTTTAGTTCTTCTTCACACAAGTTGACTGCCTTGATCATATTACATTTATAATTCCCTATCACAATAGGAAATTTGAAGTAAGGCTTCTTACAAGCCTTTCTATAAAGAGCCTGAGATGGTTTTAATTGTATCACCAATTCTAATGACATAATTTTGTCTGTAGGATACCTGGGTAGCATGAAAGGATGTCCATCAAACCCTTCATCCATCAAACCCTTCCACGTGAATGTAGGAGAAAGTGGGGAACTGAATATACCAACCTCCCATCAGTTTGATAACACTTTGTGCCTCCAATGACAGTCTTTTTGGCTGTCACCTTCTATCGTTCTGACTAGATTCATAGAGAACACATCATTAACCCTTCTATAATGCTCTTTGTATTCGTGGATAGTGATTTAGGGTAAATGAGCATATATTAAACTCTTTCCTACTTCTTTGCCTAGAGTACCAATTTTCTTCAAGCCTTATTTATTTTCCCTCAAGGCACAAGAATAGATCATATATGAAGACATATAGAAACATCTAGTTTTGGGAAATGTAGTTATCTGTTCATGTAATCTATCACTAATAAACTTTTCCCAATGCATTTGCATAGGATTACTCATCAGTCTAGATATTATCATAAACATCCAGGGTTCAAATTAACTGGCATCTCACAACCCAACTATCCTGCTTAGCATGATTATAACATTTTGAATATCTTTCTTGAACATAGTCCTTATAATTGCTTTTTTCTATGCTATAATTGGCTCCTGGCACCATTGGGTATTCATAATTTCTCTGTTGCACCCTTTGACACTTGGATAAGTTTTGGATTTTTCCCTCATATCAATATTATACATCTGGGTGAAAATAGGAAGCCTAAATGTGTATATAATTCCTTTCTGGGAGAGATCTACATAAGTTCTTAACTCCTCAATGATTGTTTTATCTGGGTTGTAATGATTCATACATTCCATGACCAATTCAGGGCCCTCCATTGTTGGTGAAAACCCTCCTACTAAAAGTAACCCATTTGCTATAACATCTCTAATACACTGAGAAGCATTTTCCTACTGTAACTAAGTGTGAATTTCAATATTTGAAGACCACCCCATATGAGTATTTATAGCTACCATGCCAATTGGTATGGCCTATGAACTGCAATATTTAAATTCCTCTTCTACTCTTGTGTCAAAAGTACTCATTTTTGCTGGTGTGTTCTACATTTTCAAATGTGTGTCTTGTGTGTGAGTTAGGGTTAAATTTAACCAAATTTCTTACAATTTCATAACTTTCAATTTACTTTTTGGCTAAATTAAAATAAAAAATCTAATCAACACTTCAGTTTCAAAAGGGGAATACCATTTTTGAGATTTCCATGCGTGAAAATGAGTAAAAAAATATCAGTTATCCAAAACATACTTGGTTCTGGTTGACTATGACAATATTTTTCAGAATGGAGCTTCAAAACCCTTGGTAGTTGTGTTCTCAGTTTCTTGAAATTTACCTCTCCTTGCACTCTAGTATTATTTCATTTGTTCAATGTCCTTTGCAAATTTTTAGCATGACATGAAGTGAAGTGCTATGAAAGTAATTGCATGCTTAAGGTGGTGCCAAGTACGTGAGTAGTTAGCCACCTTCATTTATTATTTGTTATAATGCATTAATTTCTCAAATAAAGGTGCAATCATTATGAATTAGGGTTCAAATTATGAATGACTAGATTTTTGCATGGGCTCGCTACTAGAGGAGAAAGATGGCGCGATGATCTTACGTGGTACTCTAGTGTCACTTTGATTTTTGTGAGGCATAAGGCACTAAGATATGTGATCAATTTGTGATCACCGAGATTAAAACTTCCGATGCCAACCTTTGAGGTGAAATACCCAGAACCGGGGCACTTACCTCCAAGCTTGAGAGAAAATCAAAATAAAAGAAAAGATCGGGAACCGAGTTCAAGAAAGATCAAAAAGAATAAAAATGATTAATACATTTCAAAACAAAATATTTGATTTCAGGGTTTTGAATAAAGGAAATGAAATAAAATTTACTAGACTCTGATACAAAGAAGATGGTCTTGTACCAAGATTGATACTTTCGATTAATGACTTACCAGATGGGCTAGGACCAACTATAGATACAACTCACTTGATACAACTGCATAACTCTGGGATTCTAGTTTCTAGGAAAATATTAAATTCCATGAGAAAATACCGAAAGACCGAATCTGGGAAAGAATAAGGATAACACAAAGACTAAGCAAATTGAAAATGAAGCCTGCATTTGACCAAACCGCAGAGCAACACCAAAGAAAAAAATGAAAAGGAGGAAAAAAAAAGTAAAAGAGGGGTCCACATTTTTCCAAGTAGCAAAATGGGATGTTGTGAGACCACACAACAACTACATGTCATCCTCTTTTTTTTTTTTTGAATGTAACATGGACTTATGTCATCTTCACCATACCAAGTCTCACTGCCATGTCCACCTTACTGGGTCCCACAATCGGCATCATACTCCCATCACCTTGTCGAAGAGACTTTATTCAAAGTCCTAGAAATACACCTATGTCTCACTGATGAAAGAGTCATTGGTTTGTCAAGGAGAAATCCTTCAAATTCCTACCGACGACCTTTAGTCACACCGATGAAGAAACTTGATGACCTCATCTGTCCCCCTCATCGTCATGTCACTGCATTGTAATCCACAACAAGGATGTGGATTATAGTTCATCCAATCTTGTCACACCATGCATCTGATTTGTCATCTTTTTCACCGACATCAATATGAATGGGTCCCACTCAAGCATAGCCTTCATGTCACCATGTCAGAGAGACATCAACAAAGGTCTCACTGATGTCATCTAGTCTTGACGATAACATTCCACACTCCTTATTGCTCCATCGCTAATTTTCCAAAAAACAAAACTTTAGAACCTTTTGTCAGAGGTTAGAAAGTTATGAAAACCTACAACATACCAACATAAAGATATTGGGTTGTCAGAGAGACACCAACTTGACTCCCGCCGATAAGCACTCATCATGCTAATGAAAACTTAATCTGCTGTCTACATCACCACATCAAAAGATAAATCCCCCATTCTTTCACCGATCACACACTGTCACTCCAATAAAGTTCTCCTTACTCCTTATCACTCGATCGAGGATACTTCTCCTAGACTCTCACTGATACACTGGTGTCTCATCGATAAATCTCCATAGTGCCACCATCTCTATGTCAAAGAGACATAGCCCATTCTCTCATCGACCACACACTATCATTCTCACATGAAGAATATTGAACCATCGAGGAGACATCTCCCATTCTCTTGCCAAGAATGCATTGTCACACCAAAAAAGTGACCATTGAGCCATCAGAGGAACTCTTGCTTGACTCCTGCCAATATTGAACTCTCACCCCGACCTGTTGGATATTTGTAACCTTGAAGTGCCAGGCAGAAGGGCCTGTTTTTGACATATGGATTGGAGAGATTGTTTTTGGCTTCTTGTGTTGTCATTGATGGCAACTAGAGTGAGCAGTATGGTCCACAGTGTTGTAGTTGCTCCTACTGGCAAGGGAAGTAAGATTCTATAATCTATCGGCAGAAAGAATGAAGAGAAGAACATCTGGTTGATAAGCTAATCTGATCACTTCACCGGATCACTATTTTGTGGTGTGGATCCCCAAGGAAGCTTGTTTAGCATGTATGCTATCCTATTGGAAAGTTTTGTGGTGTTGCATTAGTCGGACTATGGGTTAAGAGATTCCAAAGAATGATTTATTGTTTATTTTCTCATTCTAGCCAACCTGTTGCATATGGTGTGTCATGGATGTATAAGGAGTACGAGTTTAACTATTTCTTATGTTTGGAATTTTTATTTGGGTCATTACTATAGTCTAGCCGACTTGTGAGGGTACACATCAATTTTAATTAGTGATTTGAGCTGACATGAGCAAGAATATTATATTTTGTTTTGAAGCGGACATATAATAAAAATTCTTGTTAGCGGATATATAAAGTAGATTGGAAAATCATTTTGAGTAGTAGTGTGAAGTGAGTCAGTGTGAAAAAGTGCAGAGTAGCTATATGGGTTAATCTCAGAATATCTGTTGAGCAAATTTTGTTTATGCTACAGAAGGGTTTCTGTAGGAGAGCAGAGCATAGTAGAGCAGAAGTGCGATCTGGTCAAAAGATCTAGAATATGATTATGAGCTTCATTGGAACTGAATCCAGGCATTTGTAGATGTTGTATTCTTAGTTCAAAATTTTGTTGTAATTTCAATTATACTTTGTAAGGCAGTGAGCCTTCTCTTTTGAGTAGTGAGCTCTAGGTAGTGTGCCTGAATGCAAGTGCATTCCCCTTTCATCATACTTTTAACAAAGTATACTTTGTGGATTAATCTCCACAGTGGTTTTTCCCCTATCAAGGTTTCCACATAAAAATCCTAGTGTTTTGGTGTTCTTTAATGTGTATGCATGATTTTTTCTATTTATATGTTGTGAATGATATTGAGGGTTTAAATATTGTTGTTGATGGTTTAAGATCTAATTTGAAAATCAAATATTGTGAAACACTGATTCACCCCCCCTCTCAGTGTTCTTAGTGCCCAACAATTGGTATCAAAGTAGGTTCCTCTTCTAAAGTTTAACAACTTCAGGTGGATCTTGAATTACAATGGACACTGATGGTCTTCAACAATAGCTTATAGTGGCACCTGATGATCTTGATCAATCTAAAGCAAAGGTCATGGAACTAAAAGAAAATCTTGTGGCTGCTGAATAATTCATTCAATCACTGAAGGATAAAATAAATGAGTCAAGGGAAAATAGGAAGGAACTATGTGACCAGTTGAAGCAAAAAGAAAGCAAAGGTCTAGATGATGTCCATCTGAATCAAACCCTAAGAGAAATAATAGAAGAATGTGAAAATTTTGCTAAAGACAATATTGCTCTAAAGCTTGAAATGGAATATGTGGCAATAAAGTTAACCAAAGAGACTGAAGAAAGAAAGAAGAAAGAGGAGAATCTGACCCAGTCCTTGAAAGAAAAATCTAAAGAATGCAACATAATTAATTATGGATTCATTCAGCTGGAAATTGAACTACAACAATCTAGAAACAATGAACAAAAACTTGAGAGAAAATAGTTATTCTCATAAATGAGCTTACTACTACAAATGAATTCAAGGAGAAGTTTAGGATAAGTTCTACTAAGCTTGATGAGATAACTAAGGGACAAAAGGAGACAAATGATAAGCGAGGTCTTGGCTATGAGAAGGGAGAGAGCTCTAGATCAGAAACAGTAGAACCCTAAAAAGAAGAACAAAGGCACAAGACATCTGGTAAGGCAACCCAATGCTCAAACATTTAATGGATATTTCTTTGTTTGTAATAAATTTGGACATATGGCTTCTTAGTGTAGAAGAAAGATAAACTTTAGCACCCCATCATTTTCTAGTTAGTGTTTTAAATGCAAGAAGTTTGGTCATAAGTCATTAGAGTGCAAAATTATGTATGTCATTGCAAGTAACATTAATTGCTATACCTATGGAAGATTTGGACATGTTGCTAATGAATGTAGATCAAGAGAAAATAAGTGGAATGGATGGTATAGATAGAAAAATCTGGTATGCTACAATTGCAACAAACTTGGGCACATTGCAAGATTTTGCAGGAACCAAAACATGAATAAAAAAGGTCTGGTTTATCAAAGGAGAAATTCACAGAAAGACAAAAAAGGAAAGGAAAAAGCATCTGCAGAAGAGATAAGAGATTAGATGAAGAAGACATGGGTAAAGAAAAGTGAATCTAATGAAGGCAATAAGGTTGTATCGGAAGCTCCCTCCGATAATTCTTCCGGCAATTGACTTCAGGCCAGAGGCATAGGGGGAGTTTCTCATGAAAAATCCTTTGTCCCCCTGTGTATAGTTGGCTCTGAATCGTTGGATGCCATCAGCAGTTGTGTTATTCTTTGACAAATGTATTTGTAATCATTTGTTGTGTTGGATGAACTATTGAAAGTCCGAAGTTGGATTCTTTGCTTATTGTTTGAGTTTGTAGAGTAATCAGAACTTCTCGGGCAATGCATTTAATGCGGCAGGAAGTTAAGTATGTGAAGTTATAAAGGGAATTTGGAACCCTAATTCGTCATTGTGCATTAAAAGGGAATAATTGGAGAACCTTTTCAACAAAATTCCAAAGGTGCGAAAGGTCAATTTAGTGGTGAACTCAACAGATTGGACAGTGAAATATTTACTCTGGATAAACCCTATCAAATATGTAAGGATGCAACCAAGAATCTAACTGGTCTGTGAAATGTTGGTAATGTTTTGAAAAAGAAATTGATTCAAAATGTTGAGGTCGAAGCCCTAACTAGAATAACAGGAGATCAAAGGGCTCTAATAATTGCTACAATTAAAGATCCGTTGACAAGGTATGTTGCACATGGAATCTCATACAAGATCTTCAGAAATAGAGAAGGATCAACCTCAACAGGTGCAGTGTATATCGCTCACAAAATGATAATTGAAGATGAATACTTTGACCTATGTTGTTTGATGAAGGATCAATTCTTGGAGAATGTACAATTGACCAAGGACATAGGCTACTCTTTTAGGTTTGGTAGCCTAGATATATGCATTATGATGTATTTCCTGAATTGTTTGCCTCTGAATGACAATAAGGTGTGGAAAGAAAATATACTAGTTTGTAAGAAAATTTTTGAACATTTCAAATCTTTTGAAAATGGTAAAAGAGTTTATGAAAACTTCTTTAGGAATTTGTTAGAAAGGTTTGGTGCAAGTGTTATTCCTCTTCTGGTAAAAATAGTTGAAGTCGGATCATCCTCCGATAAGGCAGAAGAGAGAAACAAAATTAGTTGGTGTCATTCCTCCAGCACCCAAGACAACAAAAGTTGAGGCTAAAGGAAAATAATAGATGGTTGTGGATATAGTCAATGAAGAATTTGAGGAATATACTCCAAAAGAAGAACCAAAACTAGTTGAACCGGTTGTGGAATTTGCAGAAGAGAGTGATGAAGAAGGTGCTCTGTTTAAAGAAAATATATCACAAATTATTTAGGATGAGGATAGAATGAAAAAGATAACTGATATATGGTTAAATGGACCATCTTATGAGAAGAATGTCATTGAGGACACCCTAGGAAGATACTGTGTTGAAAAAAAAATTGAATTGGAGAGTCTGCAAAATGTACTTCTAGATGAGCTAATTCAATGTATCAAGGAGGCTATGGACTCTGTGCCTCTGGACAAAAAAGAGGAGGAAATAATTTCTCATTTGAAGATGCAATTTAGACTATCTCTTGCTAAAATAAAGAATAAAATGAATTTGCTAAGACAGTGCATTGATTTGGCCAATAAGATCTTTAATTATTGTCTTAGGCGGCCTCATGTGGTTGGAAAATACAAGGACAAGTTGTAAGAAATTGAGAATGAGCTTGTCAGAATTGAGCAAGACTACAATATGTTTTTGGATTAGGACAGTGAAGTTAAGAATAAAATTCATGTTCTACAAGTTGAGCATGCAAAGGTTTACTCTGCCAAAAATACTCTTATGGACGCTTTCTGGAAAGTAAAAGATCATACCGAATGTAGGCTAGAGCAAATGATTGAAATTATAAAGAAAGGAGAAAAGTTGAATGATGCCATCACCATTCCTGAATCCCTTGTCCAGATTATCAATAGGATATCAGAGAATAACAACTAATTATAGATATTGGGATTGCAGTGGACTCTTGGAAGAAATCTCTTCTAGAAATGAAGTTAAGTATAAAATAATGTTCTGATTTATGCAGCAGTTTTCCAAATTTTGATCGAACTCTCTAGTTTTTCTAAAGGGGAGAGAATAGAAGAATTTTGAAGGAAAGAAGTGTAGTGAATGTAGTATAAGCTTTGTCATTGATTTATAGGGGGAGAGAATGCAATGAAAAATTCCTTGACATCCTAAGGAGGAGCAATAATTTTGGTTTTTGAGTTTTGACACTTAGTCATTTTTTGCTAAGTGTTGCCATCAATGCCAGAGGGGTAGATTGTTGGAATATGGCTTAAAGAGATTGTTTTTGGCTTCTTGTGTTGTCATTGATGGCAACTGGAGTCAACATTATGGTCTGCAATGTTGTAGCTGCTCCTAGTAGCAAGGGAAGTAAGATTCTGTAATCTACCAACAGAAAGAATGAAGAGCAGAACATCCAGTTGATAAGCTGATATGATCACTTCACCAAATCACTATTTTGTGGTTTGGATCTCCAAGGAATATTTTTTAACATTTATTCTATGCTATTGGAAATTTTTGTGGTGTTGCATTAGTCAGAGTACAAGTTAAGAGATTCAAAAGAATGATTTATTGTTTATTTTCTCATTCTAGCCGACCTGTTGCATATGGTGTGTCACATATGTATAAGGAGTATGAGTTTAACTATTTCTTATGTTTGGAATTTTGACTTGGGTCCCTACTATAGTCTAGCCAACTTATGAGGGTACACATCAATTTTAATTAGTGATTTGAGCTGACATGAGCAAGAATATTATATTTTGTTTTGAAGCTGACATATAATAAAAATTCTTGTTAGCAGATATATAAAGTAAATTAGAACATCATTTTGAGTAGTAGTGAAGTGAGTTTGTGTGAAAAAGTGCAGAGCGACTATATGGGTTAATCTCAAAAGATCTGTTGAGTGAATTTTGTTTATGCTACAAAAGGGTTTTTGTAAGAGAGTAGAGTAGAGCAGAAGTGTGATCTAGTCAAAAGATTTGGAATCTGATTATGAACTTCATTGGAACTGAATCCAGGCATTTGTAGATGTTGTATTCTTAGTTCAATTTTTTTTTGTAATTTCAATTATACTTTGTAAGGCAGTGAGCCTTCTCTTTTGAGTAGTGAGCTCTAGGCAGTGTGCCTGAATGCAAGTGCATTCCCCTTTCATCATACTTTTAACAGAGTATACTTTGTGGATTAGTCTCCACCGTAGTTTTTCCCCTAACAAGGTTTCCATGTAAAAATCCTGGTGTTATGGTGTTCTTTAATGTGTATGCATGCTTCCTTCTGTTTATATGTTGTGAATGCTATTGAGGGTTTAAATATTGTTGTTGATGATTTAAGATCTGATTTGAAAATCAAATATTGTGGAACACTGATTCACCCCCCCTCTCAGTGTTCCTAGTGTCCAACACCAGTCACCCCTATGGGATGATAGACATAAGTTGCAACTAATGCAGCCAACAATCGTTGATCCTAGGTCAACAACAAAATATAAATCTATTCTGAATGCCATAACTGCAAGTATCCTAACAATTTAACTGATAAACCCTAACACTTGAGAGAAGAAATAATACATTTTTGGGCACATCCTTCACTTTCTTGACCTACACAATACCTTTCTGTAAAGCTCTCGAGAAACCCATGTTGAATTTGGTACCTGATTTACCATCAAATACTTAGAAGCAACTATTGTAGAGAGATGACACATTTTGTCAACTATGCAAAACTGGCTCTTTTATATAGGATCAACACACTTCTCCTCTGATCCCCTTTTGACATCAATCACAACATATTCCAACATGTAGGCGTTGTTCATTTTCTTTTAACTAGCTAGAGAATTGGACCATATGTAACTTGGAATTCTTCTTCTTTCTTTGTTAATTCACTATTAGAGGGTTTTTTATAGTATTCTTCTTGTTGTACATCACATTCCTTTACTTTTCTGTCAAACTATAAAACTATAATATTTGGGTCATTAGTAGACTCTATGAGTTGTTGGCTATCACCCGACCCTCTATTTGTATAGGATTCCAATGCATATATGAGACTCTAGCATGGTGTGCTAAAGTCGGATTCTCATGATGCCATCCCTAGATAGAGAGTTGTCTAGTTCACAGTTTGAGACCTATGTAGTCTACTCACTCGATTATGAAAAAAACATGTCATAATTTGAAGGGAATTTTTTTTTCCCTTCCTTTTTAGCCTATCCTTTCTTCTTTAACTTATTAGGTAGTTTGAGGTAGTTTAGGGTAGTTTGTTCCCTTAGTCTCTTCTATGACCTGAGAGTCATGGGGGTGACGAATCCCCCTTCTCTACAAGAAGGATCAAGGTTAAATATTCTTTGCATAGTAACCACAAGTCTAATATTTTTAGTCCTAAGTTTTCCTCTTTTATCACTCATTTGATACAAGTCCTATTCTACTAATCATATCCTCACTAATACATTTGATTGCAAAATACAACGAATGAAATATGTAAAATTTGATGTTTGTCATGGTGCTTGTAAAATTTGATGTGTAATTTCCAATTTTTGAAAGTTTATCCCCGACGTTCGTCGAAATTTGGACGAACAGGTTCGTCAGAATGTCGGCTATTAGTTTCATCGAATTTTTGACAAACATGAAAAATTAGAAAAAAATCAAATTGTGGCCGACATAAAGAAAAGTGAGTTTGCGCCTGATTTATTGCGACAGTGTTTTGCTCTACTTGAGATAGTTTGTGGAGAACTAAGGACGATTTTCTTGGGAAAAATCAGAAAAAATTCAAGAAGATATCGCCAGGTTGAGGGTAGTCATTGTCTTTTTGCAGAATTCAGTTGTGAAGTCATATTTGTAGTTCCAGGTTTGAAAATCATATTTTAAAGCAACATCTCATCAGATTTCATTTTTAGAGGTTAAGGGTTTTGAGAATTTCATGTCCAGATTTTGTTGTGTGGAATAACCATAAGATCACAACTGAGGAACAGATTCTTGTGATTGTAATTATGTGATCCATAACTCTATTGGTCATGTGGCATAGTTGTGCTATAACAAATACATGATGCATTCATGTGTGACCCAATTTTAATGTGGCTATGTTGTGATAGAAATGGAGGCACTCATATAATGTAGTTAATTCAGGTTGTATAATGTAGGTGTCAATCATCATTGGGTGCATTCAGGTTGTCTCAAGTTTAACAGGTTAGGATGCAATTATAGCATGATCGAAGAGTGATTACCTCTTGTTCCAATAAAGAGCCTATAACTCTAGTTGATATGCAGAGTGGTTGTGTTATATCAATTATGTAGTGCATTCAAGCACAACCCATGTTTAATGGGCTATTCTAGAGGGTGATCAAGATTTTCTAAACCTTATGAGTGTTACTTGACATATATTTGCATAATCTCAAATTCCTTCAAGGATTTTTGAAGTATCAATGTATCCTATATAGGGTTTAGAATGATTTCTTTTAATTAAAATAAATAAATGATGTATTTCCCTGTAATTAGATAATGTGGAATCTCTAAATGCGCCCCAACACACTATCCTCTTTGGCACTGTATTCATTACTCTAGATACTAGGGTTTTGCATGTAACATATTTAATATCTTCATGATTGTGGCTTTTAAATAGATCCCAGTCTTTTCTTTAATCCTTTTCATGGTAACCCTTGAGTTCCATAATCCACCTTCAATCTCTTCTAAGAATGCTATCTTAAGCTAGACTGCATAGTATGCATATAAAGCAAGTCATTCATACCTACCATTGTTCAAACCACCACTCACTGCCTTACTTAAAATGTTGCCTCCATAAGCACAATAGCATGTTTAAAATCATAGTTTGCCGATTGATTGACCATTAAGGTCCTCCCTTTCATCATGAAGATACAATCATATTTTTGTCTTCAAACTCAAGGCATTATGGAAGATAACATTGTGAATTGTTTGTTGTGTATGATTTGATTTTTCTTGCGCGACCTACTTTGCTTTGCTAACTTCCTTTAAATTTGGGTATTGCACTCTTATTTGCAATCTCAAACAACTCACTCACTATCCTTGAATTCCTTTCATGAGCATCCCTTCTATAAAAATCAAACTATGCCCTATAGATTTGCCTACTTACTACAGGGGGACTCATTGTTTCATGGTATTGTAGTTCTTA
>VDFB02189983.1:0-24025 GCA_007258455.2 Sequoia sempervirens
TGAAAAATGAGTGGGGGAACCTTGTATTTATCCTTATTCATGTCCTTAATATCCTGAAATTACACCACAACAAGCTGACATATGAAATCATTAAATAAAGGAGGCTAAATCCCACCCAAATTTTAAATTGAATCCCAAAAATAAGCCAAGGAGGACTAAGACTCCCTAGGTGGTGTCTTAGTCCCAAGGCTCAATTCTTGGGGCACAAACTCCAAAAGGGGGCCTATTTTGGTGTTTCAATATCAGGGTTTCAAGACCCATGGAGGACAAAGATGCCCTATGTGGCATTTTTGTCTTAGTCCACAAATTAGGGACACACAGAGAGAAACATTAAATGATCATTTATCTTTTGAGGTTTGTCACGATTTCCATAAAAATATATAGTTTATTAGGCTTTTGGATACAAAATAGTGCCAATTAAGCCATAAAGAAGCATAAATAAAGCAAGGCAGTCCCAAAGAAGTGTGAAAATGTAGGGGTATGCATTTTACTACACTATACCATCACCCACATCACAACAACCATAAAAAGGATTTGAACCCTAATCCACCATTCTAAATCTTTCTATTAGGACTTATAGTCAAGTGGATTTGAGATCACTTCTAATCCTTCAACCCAAAAATTGGGAAGAGTGCAGTCTATACCCTAGGTTCTATTATCCTCAAATTCAATTCCCTCAATTCGTGGGATAACCCCTACAAAAATTTTCCATTTTGTAGCCCACGTACTCTTAGCACAAAAAATAAGGTGAATTGCATTGGTCCTCATGCGTGGTCCGCCATCCTCAAAAAGTCATTATGAGCATTAACCTTTGTTAGTTTGTCAAAATTCACATTTTAAACCAAGTTGTGAAAATTCAGTTTTGGGAGTTAGAAATTTTTATGCACATCTAGGAGCATTGATTTTTAGTGCTATTGCATATTTCATTCCTTAGTCATTTTTTAGCAAGAGCAGGGTTTTTTAGTGCTTTTACATATTACATGTAGGAGCGTTGATTTTTAGCGATCTTGCATATTTCATGCCTTAGTCATTTTTTGGCACATGCAAGAGCGCTGATTTTTAGCACTTTTACATATTACATGTAGGAGCGTTGATTTTTAATGCTTTTGCATATTTCATGCCTTAGTCATTTTTTGGCACATGTAATGTCAAGGTTTTTTTAGTGCCTTTGCACCTCAAACCACAAGTCACATGAAGAAGCTCTATTTTTCACTGCTCTTACATATTTCATGTGCAAAAGCTCTATTTTTCACCAGTCTTACATATTACATGCAGAAGCTCAGTTTTTCACCGCTCTTACATATTACATGCAGAAGCTCAATTTTTCACAAATTTTACATATGACATGTAAAAGTGTTGTTTTTGGTTCAATAATAATTTTAAGACGAAGCTTTCTCAATAGCTTCAATGAACAAAATAATGGATTTCCAGCTTATTCTAGATTTGAGAATTGTTCCTAAAAGGCATAAAAAAGCATTCAATTTCATTGAAGAAGTCAATCTCAAGAATCCTCATCATCTCTAAAGTACACTCCAATGCTAGATAGTGATGAAGTGCATGTAATCATGAATTTTTCATGGAGAAATATGTTGAAGAAGGCTAAATTTTTCCTTAGATTAGATTTCCCAGCTTTAGCATTTTTCATGCTTTATGTAGATAGGCCTTGACATTTTACATGTCATTTTTGAAAAATGTAATTACGTATAAACAAATATTTTCTCCTATAATAATGGACAACATTTTGAATAAGTCAACTATTTAGTTAGGGTTTTTCTATAATGGCTCTCCTCTCCCATCAATAAATAAGAGAGGATTCTATTGTAATTGTTACCTTTTATCTTTTGCAACGAACTGTTGTCCACTTGTGAAACAAATATTGAAACTTTGAGTTCAATTTTGTGAATCTAATTTTGATCAATAAGAAGTGAAGTTGCACACCAAACCTTGTGTTGGGAACAATTATGTTATGATTTGATCAAATTGGTAGTGATTATTAATTGAGATTGAGAGGGCTTTGTGATGCAGAGCAGGGAGGAAAACCTTCCAACAATCACAATTAGATCAAATTCAACCAATCTTCAATCACAAAAACCTCAAATTATTGTCCTACTCACCATTCATCTTTATTCCCTTGTAGTATTCCCAAATGATGGAATTTGAGCATAACTTGCAAAATAATTTTCAAACCCACAAACCATTTATAATTTTAGAAACCCATTAAGCTCTACTTTGACATATTTGATTTTTTCACTCAACACACTCTCCTAAAAATGATTTTCCCACAACAACCAAGCCCAATTAGGCTTATTTTTCAAAGAATTTACCACTTAAACAACCTCTCAAACACAAATATCTATTGATAGACTTCAAATAGGTTACAAAAGCGCTGGATCACCAACTTTCATCAATGAAGATAATCATAAATTCACCAAAACATCAAACCCTTGTTTAAGCCATTTTAGGAATGCTCAAGAGGATTTATTGAAACTGCAACTTCCTACCCTTTTTTCACCCTATAAAAACTTCAAACACATCAAAATATGTTTGCATATGCTCCAAAAATCTTCTCCCTAACTTTATCCATGCATTCTAATCCAACTCCAACCCTTAGCCATCATTCTTGTCTCAAAACTTGATTGTAAACGCCTAGGGAATCATTCCAAATTCTACAAACTTCCTTCCCTAATCCTAAAACCTACATATAACAACATCCTAACCCTAAAAATTCCATTCCACTAAGTTATTCCAAATTTCACCTAGTGGAATGGCCTAGATTTCCATTTTCCCACTTTAAACCCTCAAAACAAGCTGCTATAGACCGTTCTTGGTAAAATCACAAGAAAAGTCTTCAAAATCTACCAAAAACTCTATAAACCAAATCCAAATTAAAGTTACTTCATGTATCCATCAAATACAATTCTATTTGGAGCCAAAAAGGCTCTATAGGGTCATACAGTCACTGGGAGTAGCAATTTATGAGTAAATACACAGAAAAAAGGAGTTTCTATATGCTTTCTTTAACAAGAATGAACATCAATCACTACCTTGAAGATTGTGAGGATTATTTGAACCCAACACACCAACAAAAAACTAACTCAACTAACACAAACAAACTTTTGAGCTTCTTGACCATTGGGATTCTCAAATCTTGTTTTTTTTGTATTTTTGCAACTTTACAATATGACAACTTTTCAAAATTTTGAAAACACTAGCAAGGTTGATCCAAAATGACTCAAATGACTCCAAATACATAAAAAATGGTCTATTATGACCTTATTTCATGGAAAATGACTCAAACTCCCTAAAAACCAAACTTAAGACCTTATTCACAAAACTTGCCATGGTGCCCCTACACCATACACCTAGATTGAAAAGAACTCAAGTCCCTTGAGAATTGAATTGGTGTAGATCATGCGTGATCACTCTATGTTCTTGTTCTTCAAATGTTCCTTTGTCTGGTAAGCCTTTCCACTGGATCAAGTATTGAATAATTGCATCATATTTTTTGCTCTTGAACTGTTTACCACCAAGATATTGCTCCACCTTTTCAAATTGACCTGTTGTATGTCCTCTTGTCTTTCCCTTATCTAAAACTGATGCTAAACTTTTTTGAAAACTTGAAAATTTACTTTTGCTAATGTTTTCTTGGAATACTCTTTGCTTTAGTCTTGTTATACACTTGAAGTCACCTACATGTTCTTTCCATTCACCTTGTTTCATTCCATCTTTTTCCTTCACTCCTTTCATATTTTGTGCCCCTAATGCCATTGTCTTATTAGGTTCCCAAACCTCTATACCATCAGGTTTACCAACCTCTATCTTGATAGAATTTAACTTCCCATTAGCCTCTTTTACAATTACTGAACAACGAACAGTCCCAACCATAATATCATCATGCTTCTCTAACCCATCTTGAGCCTTCACAAGTAATTCATCCTCAACCTTCTCTTGACGTGTTTTTGTCTCCAAATCATCAATCTTTACTTCCAATATTGAATCACACTTCAAACTTATTGTCTTCACATCTTCTTCTTTTGTAGTGGTTGTACACTCTTCATTTTTGTCTTCCTCAAGCCTTACAAATTCCTTCTTACCTAACATGATTACCTTAGCTACTTTACTCTGCCCTTTATCATCCTCCTGCAATCATGTTAGTGTACAAGTGGTTCCATCCTTTTCAATATGATAAGTATTATCTCTTCCATCATCTATGACATGTATATCAAACTACAATGTTTTTCCAAGTAACAAATGGCAACAATCCATAGGCAACATATCATAGAGAATGCTATCCTTGTGTCCACCAATATTAAATTCAACCAAAGCTTGTTCATTCACCAAAATAGATTGATCATCATTCACCCAAGATACTTTATATGGTGTTTCATGAAGAATATTTTCTAATTTCAGTTTATCCACCTTTTCATTTGACACCATGTTATTAGTACTCCCTGGATCTATAACAACTTTACATACCTTTCTTTTGCATTTGCAATTTGTCTGGAATAGTGTTATCCTTTGTGTTGATCCTTTCTTCTTGTATTCTTTGAGTAGAGTTCTCCTCACCATCAAGAGTTCCCCAACTTCTAGAGCAGCAAGCTGATTAGGAGAGCTTACACTTTCACAATCATTCTCTTGCACCAATTTAAGTCTTTTATCACCACCACCTAAAGTAGAACCTTGTTTCTCTGGAAACTTCCATGCTAGATGACCAAACTGTTTACAATTGTAACATCTTCCTAAAACTGAACTTGAACCTCTACCTCCACCAAATCTTCCTCTAAAACCTCCATAATCACCTCTTTGATTAGCAACTTGGTCTTTGGTTTTTCTTGCATCTTCTTGCTCTTAATAGGTCTTCCTTGTACCTCTTCCTCTATTAGTGCTACCTCTACCTATTCCTTGCCTTTATTTCCTTCTTTTTATCCTTTCTTCTACCTTGACAACCAACTGAAAACACTCTTCAACTATCCTAGGTGTTGTGAGACCAATTTCATCTTGAATGTTGAGTCTAAGCCCATTTAGATACCTTGAAACCTTTTCTACCTAATCTGCAATATGTCCTACTCTAATACTTAGTCTATGGAACTCTTCAATGTATGCCATCACATCTAACTCCTTTTTCCTTGAATTTTGTAGCTTCTTAAAGGTCTGAATTGCATAATCTATAGGCAGAAATTGTGCTTTCACTTTGGCTACCGTTTTATCCCATGAACTTATCTTTTTTTCCCCTTCTTTATTCTATCCTCTTTAATATCGTTCCACCATGTTAGGGTAGGCCCCTTCAATTTGGTATTTTAAAGTTTCACTTTCTTATTGTCTTCTACTTCAAATTCAAAGAAACTATCCAAAGCATCTATCCAACCCAATACTTCTTCACCATCCATCTTTCCACTATACATAGGTACTTCAACTTTCACCTTTGGAGTATTATCCCCCTTGACATCCTTTAGCATCCTAAACATTATCATCTCTTGAAGGTCCAAGTCCTCATCATCATGGACTCCTATTGGAGGGTTCTCACTTTCACCCTCATCCTCCTTATCACTTTGGTCACCACTGACCATACCAATTTTTGATTCTTCTCCAACACTACTATTCTAGAAAAGGCAGCTTAATGAGACTCCTTATAAAGCCTCACCTCCTTTTCATACTGTTCCTTCAGTTCTCTGACTTCTTTGGCAGTTGGATTGTTCTTTGGAGGAATATTGCTTATGCCAATTTTCATTCCCTTTCCACTTCACAATTAGAACATATGCTCTTATACCACTTGAAGTAGAGTAGGAGGAAAACCTTCCAACAATCACAATTAGATAAAATTCAACAAATATTCAATCACAAAAACCTCAAATTACTATCCTACTCACCAGTCACATTCATTCCCTTGTAGTATTCCAAATGATGGAATTTGAGCATAACTTGAAACTTATTTTTCAAACTTACAAGCCATTTATCATTTTATACACCCATTAAACTCTACTTTGACATATTTGATTTGTTTACACCATTGTTTTGGAACAAACTCTCCTAAAAATTGATTGTCCTGCAATAACCAAGCCTAATTAAGCTTATTTTTTAAAGCATCTACCACTTAAACAACCTCTCAACCACAAATCTCTATTGAAAGACTTCAACCAGGTTACAAAAGCCTTGAATCACCAACTTTCATCAAGGGAGACAATCATAAATTCACCAAAACATCAAACACTTGTTTAAGCCATTTTAGGCATGCTCAAGAGGGTTTATTGAAACTACAACTTCCTAGTCTTTTATCACTGTATCAACACTTCAAACACATCAAAATATTTCTTTATATGCTCCACAAACCTTCTCCCTAACTTTATCCATGCATTCTAGTCCAACTCCAACCCTTAGCCATCATTCTTGGCTCAAAACTTGACTGTAAATACCTAGGGCATCATTCCAAATTCTAAAAATATCCTTCCCTAATCCTAAAACCTATATATAACAACATCCTAACCCTAATGATGCCATTCCACCAAGTTATTCCAAATTTCACTAGGTGGAATGGCCTAGATTTCCATTTTTCCACATCAAACCCTCAAAACAGGGTGGTATAGACCGTTCTCAGTAAAATTACAATAAATTTCTTCAAAATCTACCAAAAAATCTTCGAATCATAAAAAAAAAAAAGTTACTTCATGTATCCATCAAATACAATGCTATTTGGATCTAAAAAAACTATACAGGGTCGTACAGTCACTAGGAGTAGCAATTTACCAGTAAATACACAAAAAAAGGAGTTTCTATTTGCTTTCTTTCACAAGAATGAACATCATCCACTAACTCAAATATTTTGAGGCTTAGTTGAACCCAACACACCAACAAACAACTAACTAGAGTGACATAAAACAAATTTTAAACTTCTTGAACATTGGGATTCCCAAATCTTGCATTGTTTGCATTTTTGCAACTTTACAATACAAATTTTCAAAATTTTGACAACATTAGCAAGGTTGATCCCAAACGACTAAAATGTCTCCAAATACATCAAAAATGGTCTATTATAACCTTATTTCATGACAAATGACTCAAAATCCCTTGAAACCAAATTTAAGACCTTATTCACAAAACTTGCCATGGTGCCCCTGCACCACTTTGAGTTACACCTATTACATGAAATTGTGACATTGTTGATACTATTGGTGAATTCTCTATAATATTTTATGCTATATTTATTCATTCTATTCATGGAATTTATCATGGAGTATATTGAAGACTTTGTGCTTATTCTACAATACTGGTTATTATCTTGAAGGATTCATTATTGAAAGCTAGACATAATGACTTTGTGCCTTCATGAGATTTTCTTATTTGTTATTTATAATTATCATGCTGGTATTCCTAGTCTTTTCTTTGAAAAGATAGGAATATTGGAATTATTGCTTAATTTTAGTTTGAAGTTGTATTGCATCAAGAACTTAAAATTGTGAAACATTGTAAAACATCTTTGAAAAAAGAGAGAATCATGAATGTAACACACCCCCATATCATTATTGTAAATATTTAATTAGTTTTCCTTAGTTTCAATAAGTAGTAAGAAGGGTACCTTCCCTTTCTGAGAGGAGAGATTCTATCTCACATAGCTATGGTTGAAATCAAGGTTTTGCAATTTGTTAAAAGGGATTACAGAATTTTCACCCAACAAGTTCCTAAACCCAATCAAACAAGATTCCTTGGTGATATTTTCTTCAAAATTATTGTTCCCTTCACTATTTTGTCTACCTCTTGAAAAGTAATCTTTCTTTTTTGTTTAATTTTTTCTTCAATCTTTGTTGCATACTTGAAGGTAGTTTCCAATGTCTCAATATTCAAGAAATTCATCTGTCTAAATATATTGATGAATTCCATTGTGATATTTAAAAATTTGATGCTTCTTGGATTCCTAGATGTCAAGTTTTTCTACATCGCTTATGGAGTTCATGGTGTTGAGCATGAACATGTATCTATAAGGCTATTTTTTGAGACTCTCTAAAGTGTTTTTCGTACATTAGTTTTATGATCTGGCACCACATACCATCACAAAATAGGAAAATATCATAGCCAAGTTTGAAGATAGGTTCAAACCTCTTGAAGATGCTCATGCTTTGTTGGCTCAACTCACCCAGTTAACGAAGGAATCTGGAAAACCTATGCCTGAGTTCATTGCTCACTTCAACAAGTTGACACGAAGAATTCCAACTTATGCTCAACCTATAGCTAATAATTTGAAATGTTTCTTTGTAAATGCTCAAGTGCCTAAGGTTTGTTTCCTATTGAGAAGAGAATCCCCAGCTACTCTTGCATTTGTGCAAACTTTAGCGATAGAAATTGAAGATGATCTCATTCTTGTTGGGAAAATAAGAATTGAATAAAATTAATTTGAAGAAATCCCTTCTTTGGAGTTAGTTTCTTCCATCACAAGGATGGATCCTATGGTGCAAAGGTTGGAAAATTAGCTACTTGTACTCAAAAAGTAGCTAGCTCAAGGTGTGTTTTATGTGCTTCAAAAGGACATACCAGGGAGGTCACTTTCAAATGTTGCTCATAATTTTTCTATTGGGAATCAACACAAGTTATCTTCACCTCTAAAGAAGCTTTCTCTTGAGGCACCATTAGTAACAATAGTAGTGAAGTATCCTAAATCTAATTCAAGTGATCTCACTATTCTCTTCTAGGAAAAGGAAGTAGACATAGCTAGCGACTCCCAATTCTAGTTTATGCATTCTTAGAAAGCCAATGATGAAAAAAAAAAGGATGAAAGTCATTTTTCTGAAGTTCAAGTGAATGAAGACAATCGTGTCTTGAGATATGAAAATATGGACATGCAAAAAGGTCTCATTCAAGTTGAAAAGAATGAATTTGTGTTTCGAGGTCATGAACTTGAACACATGTTGCATAAAAGAATTTACCAAAGGCATGATGAGAACCTTCTTATAAATAATTCAGATTTTCCCAATTCTAAAGATGGTGAACAACATATTGAGGTATGCAGTGTAGTCATATCTTCATCTGAATCACATGAAGGAGATCATTCTGATTAGGATGAGGTTGCCATGGTTGATGAATCAGTTGTTGAAGTAGAAAATGGTAAGAATAATTCAATGTTTGACTGATCAAGGGTATGTACCATAAGACATCTTGCTTGGTTGGAGGCCAATGGGAAGATAGAGGTTCTGCTTGTACCTGAGAGTGAAGATAAACTTGAGGATGTAGCTAAACATGTATTTGCAGATGTGCAAGAGCAGTCTAAATTCAATGATTCATTTTGGAGCAATAGTATATTTGATATATTTTTAAAGGTAGTTGAACCTATTCATCTCTTTCAAGAAGCAGTGCCTCAACTTCATTTACATGTAGTTGCTAATTATCATGGAAGGAATTGCAACCTATTGAAGAAATCTAGTTATTTTATTGATTTCTGAATAGCTGGTATTTGATATCTACAGATTTTAATTAGGTAGTTTTTTACCTTTTCAATAAGTGCATTTACATAATTTTGTGTCTTGTTTTTGTAGATTTTCTTTATGGCAGTCATGCTCAACTATGTTTCCCAATGGATGGATATAGGCACTTAGAGTTTGGAGTTCTTCTCCCTTCATTAGTTTCTGTTGATGGGTATTTTAGCACTTTTTCAATATAGGTAGTGCATAGGCACACAACCTCTCTTGAAAGGAAATCTACAACAAGAAGTTGTTGGAAATCTGCAATAAGGTCTCACCGGTGTCGGGTCGCTGATGTGGATGGAATTTCTGGCCGCTTTTTGGACGGGCGGACGGTGATGTTGGGAACAGTTGTTGGGGTTTAAGCTGGAGAGAATTGTCTTAGGAAATGATCCACTTGGATGGGGGAAGTTGGTTACAGTGTAGGTTCAAAAATAGTCTTAGACTCTAATTTTAACTTAATATTTGGCTATAATGTGATGGACATGCATGATGAATTTCTAAAAAAAGGAAAAATGGCAGGGAGGAGGTTCTTTGGATACAAAATTGGTGGCGAACAATAATGATCATGATTCACCACTACAAACATTGCTAAAATAGGAATTTCCTTAGCAGTTATATCATAGTCTAATGAAATTTGTGCAAGCTTCTAAGGATTGCAGATATTCAATCATTCATTCACCATAAGCATGAATAAACAATGGAAATTTAGAGAAGCTTTCAATTTAAGTCCAAACTAACTTTACAGCACTTTCTACCATGATAAACAACAAAATGCTTAGCACAAGAAAGGGTTGCCAACACACAATAGAATTCTTCAATACCAATGAACAGCATTAACTAATCTACTCATAACTTGCAAAACTCACAAACAACAAAGTAAATCTATTCAAATTAACTAACTATGGGAGAAGAACCATGTAACATGCAATTAAAACTCAAGAATCCACCAAGAGCCAATGAACTTCTATTAAAATTTGCATCATACCTTTACAACAACCTAGTCTCCTTGAAAGTGAGGGAGACCCCTATTTATAGTTTTCAAAAAGAAAAATGAATGGACAATATTTAATCTCATTGTGTGGCTAAGATTCACTATAAATTAGGGTTTCACCTACCCCCAATATTTTATAATTTAAAAATACATTCCTTGTAATTTTTTCCCTATTTGTCCCTGTGGCAACACTAGCTTTTTGTGCTTTTCTTGATTTCCCTTTGTTGTAGCTACACTGTAAATTCATCATCAATCGGAGGAATTTCATGGAAATTTATCTTACAATGGAATGCTCAAAATTTCTTGATTAATGCTTTCGGCTTGTCGTTTCCGTATATAGATTGGATTCATTTGAGATTGAATCCTTATTTTTCATGACAACATCCCACTCCTTGTCAAATTTTGTGCATTCTTAATTACCTACTCAAATTAGGCGAGGCTCAGGAGAAAATCCCTTGAAATATAGTGTCATTACATCCACTTAGATTTGTTCCTCCTCTTCTTGTGGAGGCCATGTTGTTTATCTTGTCGGGATCCAACTCCAATTTGGCGGCATCCAGGGTTATCATCAGCTTTATATGACTGCTTCTGACAGCTTCGAACTTCCTTGATCTAATCTATTTCAATCCCTCCACTTCGGGCAGCGTTCCTAATACATTCTTTCTATGATCTAGGCCCAACTTCGATGTTTCTACAAGCCATTGGTCACCCTTCACTAAAGTAAATTCCTTTTCCCAAGATCCATTAGGTACCTTGAGGATAGCCTCAATTTTTGGGTACATGATCTTGTATAGGTCGAGGAAATTAGTGCAAAATTTCTTTATTCCCTCGAGCACTCTTTGCAGCTCCAAGAATTTGTTCTTTGTCCTAACCATGTAGCTTATGCACATGTTCCCGTTGTATTCAACCTACTTGAAACAATCCTCTATATCCTTTGTCTAGTTTTTTCTCCTTTTAAACTGATCAATATGGTCCTTGGGCAACAATTGTAGCGGTGTCGAGGATGTGGTGGGAAACTCCTCAACTGATGACCATTATTGAATATAGGTTGTCAAATCAGCCAGTTGTGCCTTGAGTTCCTCCTTGGAAATCTTATCCATGTGCATCTGATGTACCACCATGGAAATAGACTCTTGGAGATGATATATTTTTTGTTCTCTAGTGGTTGTTCCCAAGTTGATGGTGGAGACATTATAGCCTACCCCTTGTTCATTCACCACTGGGGTAGCTATTTGTATGGTTTGGGATCTAGAAGCATCCATCATAAGTTGAGATCTGACCCTAGGTTTATTCTCTTTCTTTGTACTTATCTAGGCTCGGGCCAAGATGGCCTCCAACCTTACCCTTGGATCCTTTAATGTTGGAGTTTTCTTTTCTAATTGTTTCTCAAGCCACCCAGGCATCTAAGATTCCCCCTTTGGTGATTCATGACCACCTTCTTCCTTTTCATGGGTGTGTTGGATCTCGATTTCTTATTTCTCAGAGCTTCTCACTCAGTTCTTCCTTCCTCCTCATCAGAGTCCTAAATAAATATTCTCTCCTTCTGTGGGGACTCGAAGGCAGTGTGCTCTTTGGGTTTGTCTTCCCCTTTAGTTTCCTTTTTTTTATTATTCATCATTCTCATGCTCCTCAAGTTGTTCTATTTCTAGGCTCTTATTAGCTTCAAAATATTCTTCAGGTCTATCTTCTTTATTTTCCTCTTCCTCACACTGAGGTGGCACATCTTCTTGTTCTTTCTTTTTTCACTCTTCTTGCTCCTTTGAAAGAGGTATTTCTTAATCATGTTTGGGGCTTTCATCATGCTCCCTAGTTGGAGGTGTAGTGTCTTCCTCCATTTTTTCACTTGATTCTTTTTCTTCCTCAGAAGGTGGTCTTTCCACTTCCTCTTTGACATTCTTTAACTGTTGAGCTAACTCCTCCTTGAGGTTTGCATCAAAGGTCTCCATAATTTATTTTGTGCCAGCTTCCTCTCCATCACTTTCAGAGGATTTTGTTTCTTCACCTTCACCCACCACTTCATCAATTGGCAAGTGCTAGAACTTGGGATGCTCATGATAATTGTCCACTTCTTCCTTGATCCCCTTTGTTGTGTCTCTTTGTTGTTGCTCCAATTATTTTGATATTTCCATTGTGGCTTTCATCTCTGGTGGTTTAGTTGGAGGAGTGGAGGTGGGGATATTAACAAGAATCTGAGCCAAGGCAACCTAAATAGTCAAGTTCATCAGCACTTCTGACAACTCTATAGGAATGTTCTACATATGTTGGGAGAAGGCCTCAGGAAGTGAGAGTGTGAGCATTGGTATTGTTGTTCTTACCAGGGGTAGTGATGTTGTCGGATACATGGAAGCAAAGAAAATCAGAGAGGTGGTGGTGAAAGAAGAGTCTATGGTCACAACCTACACGGTGGGTGGAGAAGAGGCAAGGTGGAAAAATATATCCACTACAGATGGAGAAGTAGCAACCATTGCTTGAGAAGCAGGCAGAGGGGAAATAGTAGTGGAGGCAACAGGTGGAGATTTTGGTTGCTCAACCTCTACTTCCTCTCCTTCATGGAGAGGGTTGTCTTGGATGGTAGGAATCTCTATGAAACTACTCGATCTCTTATGTTTCTTGGAAGGTTCACCTTCCAAAGTCTTTCTAGCATATACCTTGGGTTTGAGTTCCTGTTTCATAGCTTCTTTTCTCTTCCTTGACCTAGTGGTCAGAGGAGATGTTGAAGTCTCTCTTGATGGAGAAAAAGTTGTCCCACTTTCTATTTCACTTGTTGGCTCATTCTCAAGCCCCTCATAGGTCAAAGTGACCCCTTGCTACTTCAATTGGGAAATTTTCCCATCAATCCACTCTTTTGTTCTATCCTTGACAGGCTTAGTTAGAATATTGGGGTCGTCAACCTCTTGCTCATCCCAGTCAATTAGTGGAAGTGGCAAGTTGGCAACTACATTGTATCGAGGATCCATCAATGTGTTCAAATCTTCTACTTCCTGATCTGATACAAGGAATAAACTGACATTCCTTACAAAATATGCAGTCATGCACATGTAGTGCCTCATTCAAACTTCATTATCATCCTTTAAGTTGGCCCAAAGATATTCAACATTATGTTGATTGGAATATTCAGTTGTGACCATCCTTTTAAGTTTACCATAAGGGTCCCTTCACAGTCGGGCAGTGTGGAACCTTAAGTGATACTCCACGAGCTCTTTGTCTGAATTGTTGGCACACTGAGAGGTATGGAGTTTGTATATAGACCTTGGTCGAAGGAGAGGGGATAGGGAATCCCTGACTTATGCTTGCTACTCAAAAGGGCATGTGCATGTCATAGCTGTTGAGAGAGTTCCAACTATATTATCTAGTTATTGGGATATTGGGGTAGCTTGTATGTTTTTTTCTGAAAATCCCTCAACACATATGTAGGTAAAATTTTTGATACTGAATGAATAAGAAGGAATTTTTTTTTAGGAATGCATTGGCACTATGGGGGATTCTCCTCTCGAAGTTGCACTTGAGCAATTTGATAATATGACCTATGAAAGTATCATTAACTCTGAAGTAATCCCTCTTGAATTTTCTAAATTATAGCTGAGGGTACTTATTATAGACTTTCAGCTCCCTTCCTGGTTCCTCATCTGGAGCTCTGAATAAGCCTCTGTATTGCATCAATTCAACCAATGAATAGACCAAGTAAGATGTCCTGTAAAATCTGGAGGTCTTCTTTATAGCCATAATTTTCTCATGGAAGCAATCATTGATTATCCCTAACCAGTAGAACTTGGCTTCTCCATGGAGAATCTCTTCAATGAAGTACAACATCCATTCTTGGAAGTAGGCCATAGTTGGAAGGCCCATTTCTCTACTTAATAGGGTCACCAAATCATGGTAATCCTCATAAAAGTTGCTTTGGAAGAGCTCCTGGGAAACCTTTGCAACATTGCCCCTTTTCTTCTTCAACCAGTACTGATTAATAAGTCTTTACACTTGAGGGGGTCTTGATCCCACATAACCTTTCCATCATCCATGGTTGGCACTTCCATCTCTCTAAAGGTAGGGATATGAAAATTCCTTGTTATTAACTTGGGAGACATGTCAGCCAAAACATTCCCATCTCTTTCTACTATAGTTCTGACCTCTTTTCTTGATATGCCTCTCTACAAGATATAACAAGCTCAGGGGCGATGAGGGCAGGAGGAAAGCCTGCAGCTTTAGCTAACCCATTGCTTCTAATATTTCTTCTATTCTTTGTTGTAGGGTTGATCTAGACCCTTTGCTTGAATTCATCAATGTTTACATGTCCGATGTTTGTATCAGTGATCTCTTTCTAGGCTGTGGTGACCTTGGAGTCAAGACGTTCCCCCTAGAATTTCTATTTCATTTGGTCCTTGTCTTCCTTTCCATGGGGAGCTTTGGCTATCTTCTTTCCTTTGTTCTTCTCTATGGCCACCTCTGAAGGTCCTGCACCTAGTTCCATAAATCCCGCGGTTGAGAGAGAGGAGCACATTCAAGCATGAAAACACTAACCAAATCTTTGAAAAACAATGTTAAATTGGATAAGTCATCACTTAAGAACCCTAACATTCCTTTAGATTGTTATTAGCATTTTGTAGGAGGGAGTTTTAGGATTTTGGGTCCTATGGATTGGACATCCTTAGGCTAATGGTTATTTTAGAACAGTTGCAGGGGAGACGACAATAAGGGCATGGCGGCCTGCCTGTCTCAACCCACCTTCAAATTTGGTCCATTTGTGGGGTCTATTAAGGAGGTTGTCATATTTTGGCATGTGGTTCAAGGTTACTTTGATGATTTAAGGGCATTAAGATCACATTTTGAGCAATTGGGACTAGAAGGAAGCTTTGTTGTTTGGAGGTCTATTGTTGATGACAACTCTAGCAAGACAACATTCCAAGGGCAGAGTTTTGGTGGATGAGAACCACGACTTCTGAAGGTGGTCAACACAAATTCTTATCGCTCAGGAATTTCAGGTCTGAGGAGGTGGATGGATGTTAGGTAATTTTCGTTTGAGACCGTGAATGCCATGCAGAGGTTTGACGAGTGCATCCCGTGGAACTGGGTCTAAAGGGAAGTGGGGCCTTCATGTATTACTTCATTTGTTGTATGGAGAATCCATCTACCAAGAAAAGGTCGGGTTCTAGGTAGCAGAAAGAACGAAGAAGATTTATATTTAAAATGACGAAGCACAAATGGAGTCCCCAGGATGGAGGTCTATGGGGTACTACCCGCTTCAGATTAATGATGTCCAACAATTTTCACATTTTTTTCAAACAACAACAATAGAACCAGGATCCAAAGGGTAGATGACTATTAATCAAAAGCTATAAGAGACGAAGATCTTGCCATGGTGGGCTGCAGACAGAATTCCATGGGGAAAGGCTCGAAAGGATGCTGCTACTCAGTCATTCAGACATAAAAATGAAGGCAGCCGGTGAAGGGAGGCTTGAGACCTAGAGGTCGGATAGATGGGTCGTCAAAGCCATTGTGGAGGGCCAATCACCAACGAAATATTGACCGTGGAAGTCCACGTTGTGGGACCTAAGATAGTCCATAACTTAAGGTTTTGCAAGAGTGAACTTAGGGCAATTGGAAGGGTGGGATCCAAAGGTCTAAAAAGTTGTGGCCAAAAAGCCGTTTGGGGACAATAGGTTATGGGCAGTGCCCCAGGCACGACATCCCGCAGGATCAAACCAGAGCGATTCACTATATTTTTATTTTCACTTTGTGAGTTTTGACCAAGTTCAAGTTGCAAAAGGATGGGCTCCCCCCACAATGATGGATCCAAAGGAGGGGTTCACTGTATTTAAGCTTAACTTTGTTTTTAAGTGCTAATGACGGCGATGGGAGTGTGAGGGCCTACAAAGCATAAAGGCTCTAGCTAATGAACGGTGCTGGGGAGTCAAGGTTCTAAGGTGGCTATGTTGGTCGATTTTTTGAGTGCTTTCAAGTTTTGATCACATGGGTTTTGTGAGCATTGATCTCTTCTACTTAGTTCATGAGTTTTTCCTTTTTGAATTTATTCATTTTGCGAGATATCAAGGAAAAACATGAAGTGGGGCACAGGGTGGTGAACTCACCTTGAGAATCTGATGAAGGAGGTGAAAGATCAACAGGAAAATGACTCGAATTGACACAAGAAATTTTCAGGCTCGAAGGCGGCAACGGTAGAAGGCTCTAGCTCATTCTGACTTCTCTCTAATCAATCGACAGAATGAAAATGACAACTCAAACTCACCTATTTATAGAAAATAAGAAATTAAATGTTGGAAATAAATGCTCATACAACAGAAATCGTGTTGGTATTTTCAATTTCAAAAATGGCAGGAGCACCGGGATCTAACAAAGGACTTCAAAGACATTGGGTTCTCATGGGTGGAAAGTTAACAAACTAAGGTCATTTTCAAAGTTAGTGATCAGGGAAATGACAAATGATCACGCGGGTCCTGACGGGTGGGTTGTTGTCAAAGGAAGGTCATTTCAGATAGCCACGATGCAACGGAAACCCAATAGGGGTAGCTCAACAGGGCAGGCCTGATGGGCTTCTTGGATGCCAACTTTAAAACACCAAGGAAAACAGCTAGTGGGGTCCCACAAAGACTTAGAAGGTTGAAAATTATAGGGGGAAAAAATATGGTCAACTCAAGATGGATTCCCTAAAGCTCATTGACCATTTTGAACACCAAACAGGGGGCAAACAAAACAAGGAAACAACCAAAAGTGACCCAAAAAGGTGAAGGAAAGAGAGGGTCCCCATTCCAAATGGGGTGTGTGTGCTGGAGGCACAAAAAATGGCGACTCTACTAGGGAATGCTCCAAACCGTTCTAAGGATAAATGCTCATTCAAAACCCAAAATATCTGGTTTCGCAGACCAGGAGCCGACGTCCAAAAAGTGAACTAAGAGAAAAGGATCCTTAGCTGAGTCAACCCATGAAAAATCTTAGAAGTGTGTGTTCAATGAATTCATTCCCTTCGCTTAGAAATTATGACAAGCAACAGTTAATCTAACTAAGCAAGCTACATGAATCATCCAACCCCAAAAGTAACTTGGACATTACCTCGCTACCATTTAGACATCCATAGCCTCGACAGAGTTGTCATTGTGACCCCCATGAATATTGCTCTACTACTGGCCGGGCATCCATAGCCCTGATAGAGTTATCCACACACCCATATGGTTACTTGATTTCATCATTTTATTTTCTTTCTCTTTTCTCTCAATACTTATTTTAACATTTTATTCTTTTTCTCAACTATGCAAGCATTGAAACTGACTATGGGCTTGGGAACCATAGTGGTCACTAGAGGAGACTTGAGATTTTTTGATCACTATGTCATCATAACAGCCACTGTATAGCTCTTTGAAAAAAATTAATATGCATTTTGTGTTGGATCTTAGATGAATGTGAAAGGAAGATTCAACCAAGGTTTAGGTTCTACATCAAAGTTCAAGTGAGGAAGGCATTCCATGGTAGCCATTAAAGACCAATAGCTGAGAGTGAATATTTAGCCAAAGAACACTAAGAGCGAGCAACAAAGTGAATCGTTCGTTGAACAAGCATGACCACTGTAGCAGAAATGAATAACACCCTCATCAAAGAAAAATAGCTAGGAGACAGGAAAAAAAAATGACGCAAAGCAACGAAATGAAAGCAAACCAAAAGTAGCCAAAATGAACCTATATATAATTATTTATAGAAATAGCCCCAAAGGAGCTTAGGCTTCAAATTAATGCTTTAGGTGTTTCTCATTGACAAGAAACAAGACATATTCACTAGTTAATGTCTTTAGGCTGAAAGCATTGTCTCCAAGGATTTCAACAATCTGAAAGGGGCCAAGCCAGAGCTTCTCGAATTTGTTATGTCCCCCTTAATTTTCATGGGCCTTGTCCCAGCATAGGACCAAATCAGTGATTTCGAAGGCCTTGATTTTGGCTTGGTGGTGAAACCATCTTTTGACTACACCTTGATGTTTGGAAAAAATTTCTATTGCACGATCACAAACTTCTTCTAAATGTAATAGCTCAACCAAGCGAGGTTCTCTATGATCCACTGTTGTGCAGTTTTGCACACACGCCCCACTTGGAGTAGGGACCCTCTGATTTCTGACTTCTGATGTCTCTTTGACCTTTGGTTTTTATTGGATTTGTCCTTTTGAGGTCTCGGGATGTTGGTCTTACTTATCTTGGTCTTATTTTGAAGATTGAATCAGTGGAACTTGTGTTTTAATGAGGTCCGGGTTTCTGGTCAAATCTGGGATTTTCTGGCTCACGTGAATTTTCCCGAATTCCTTCAGAGTCCCAGAGGTGCGCTATCCGTGAAATTCATGCCCACCGGGATAATCCGATTGACTTGGATTTTCCTGAAATTCTATTTCAACCTCGGGTTTTTGGATTTTCTCAATACGTCTTGTTAGCCATTAATGCTTAGGGTACCTCTTCTCTGGCACGAGTGTGGGAAAATTTAAGGTCTTTTAGCACTCCTCCTGATTTCATTGTTCATTTTCTATTTGCTCTTGTGCTTGAGTTTGTTCATTCTTGAGCTTTGGTTGTTGGATTTGGTCTGCTCACATGTGATTCCTTGGGCGTTCATGTTGATTTGTCACCGCTAGGGCACCCTAGTTCACAGTGATTTCCTTGGGCAGGGTCCGATCGGATTTGATTCATGGTAAGTCCTCATTGACCTCTCCCTTCATTTTGTGCTTCGTGATTGAATCTTTAAAGTTCGTTGATGATTATACGGGTCGTCCCTTACTCATTTTTTTGTGATTTCATATTTTTTGAGTTAGGGTTTGGTTCGCCTTTTCATGAGTTTTCAAAGCCTACACTGCACATCCTTTTGTTTTGTCGATCAAATTTTGGCTATACAGGTGTGCCTGGGCGTTCTTTTGAGGTCGCACCTTGTTTGTGCGTAATCTGGTTTAATTTGTGAAGGTAGGGTTTCATTATGTCTGCTTAAGGCTATTAAGTTTGGTGGAGTCATTGTGATCCTTGTGTCCTGTGTCTAGCTTGACCTTGTTCGTTTGAGACCCTGGTGTGCCCTAGTTTTATCATTTTGAGGGATAATGTTTGAAAACTTCGAGCTTACCCTAGCTTTCATGGCGGAAGTCTGGTTGTCAAATTTAGGGCATCACTATTTCGTTGTGGGGATCCACCATTTGAGAATCTAGGGAGTTTGAATCCAACTATGATTGAAATTTGGCTTATTGGGATTGATTTCATGTCCATTAGATCCGGATAGGAGGCTTTGTATGATCACTCCACGAATTGTCTGCGTGTAGAACGGTAGTCGGGTTTCCGAGGTGTCTACGAAATTTTCACGCATCTGGATTTTCCCTGGTTTTTCCATTTTCCCGAAGCGTGGAGAATTCCCGGGATTTCTAACTGCCCGCGGAAATCTGTCCCACCCGGATTTTTCCGGTTTTCTATCTGGTTTCACTTGAGTTTGGTTTTCGAGATTGAATTAAGGAACTAAATGTTGGATGATAATTTCTTGTTGCTTAATAGATGAATCTTATGATAATCATGCATCTCTTTTGTCCGTATTGATGATTTATTTGAGAAAATGATGTTTTGACTACGAGAGTCTGTCTAGGTCAGATTTCTCTGAAATTCTGCCCCGACTGGATTTTCCCAGATTACCCCATTTTCACAGATTTTCAGTTTGATGTTCAAAGATTTATTTTAAGTGATTTCATTGGGTTTTGGGACTAACCTTTGATTGAAATATGGATGATAATTGGATTTTCATGAGACTCTTTTATGAATGCAGGCTGAATCGAGTAAGGCAACGACAGGGAAGTCCAAAGGAGATATAGAAGGAACTTCAATTACAGATACGGAAAGGATAAAGTTGGATTTGAAGAACCAGTTGCTGGATAGTAAGTTGATCTCAGTTTGGTTAGAGGTCTCTGATACAAATGTTGGAGCTTGGAGATATGAGGAGTTCAAAGGAAGGATGGCTCAAAAGGATCTATCGGCTTTGACAAAGGGGATGGTGAATTTCAAACTGGCTCATGTGGAAGGATTTCCTCCTGCGGTTCAGTGCTATGAGTTAAAATTGGAATGTGCCCAGCACTATGACCTTGGTACATAGAGGATCATTAGTCCTGATGCGAGAGTGTTGGAAAATCTTAATCCGGTCTCCATTGCCCAAGCATTTGACATGCCAGACTTACCATGTGTGTCTGCCTTAGATATGTACTTGGCTAGGACTTACTATGATGATGAACCTATCAAAGCTCAGTAGATGATCAACCCCTAGCTGGAGAAGCCAAAATCTCATTTCTCTAAGCTGCCTAAATAGCTACACAGGGTCAAGTTTTGATAAGATATATATGATGCAATCACACTGTTGAGCAGGGTGGCAGGCTTGAAAAGTGCCGGGACATTGGAGAACTGGATGGTGCATGTCATTAACAAGATTGAGTAGGGTCTCAATTACCACTGGGTAGGGATTATCAGTACAGTGATTGACAGGCAGATGAGAGATGTGCTGGAGTCAAAGAAATTCACCATGACATCTTATGTGGTATATAATCTTGCTAGATTTCATCCATATAGGGGATTGAGTCCAAATGGAACATTAGGGCAAGATGTCATCTATGAGGTGTACCCTAAGTTGCACCTAGGGAGTTTGAATTACCGAAGAGTGAATGATGCATTCACTATGCATATTACAAGGTTGCTTCAAAACGCGGAGCATGTGAGAATTTCTGATGGAGCCAAGGAACTGATTAAAAGATATGGAGCCTGGTTTATACAATTCCCCACCTTCTCCTATATCAGAATTGATGGATGCTCGACTGCTCCATATAGATTGCCAAGATATCCTACTGACCACATCGTACTCTTGGAGGTTACCAGGCAGATATGTGATTTTGATGTTGTCGTTAAAAATGAGAAACATACAATATGGTTTGGTAGAGATTTTCCCTTGAGAATTGGTACTGGTGAAGTCTTCCCTTCAATCAATTCGGCTCATGCATCAGGGGAAGAGTTGAGTACTTTTGGCTTCTCTTTCCATTCTAAGAGGGTAGGTTTTGACATCACTGGCAAAGCACAGAAGAGGGCTACCAAAGATTATCACCACAAGGATGATTTAGAAGACTACTGGGCGAACAACAAGGATGAATTTGAGGTGAGAAAGAAAAGGTATTCTAGGCTTCCAGTTGATGTAATCAGGATGTACAATGTCAAGTTGATTCCTGATCAGTTGGAGGATGATGGGAATCTAGTCCAGGATCATGCATACGAACCAGTCAAGGACAGACCCATTGGAGAGATAAACTGGTCAGAAAGTGAGATAACTGAGTTGGAGGAGCTGATGGCTCCTATTATGAAATATACCAAGTCATGGCTGAAACATAAAGTATGGGAACTGGAAAGTGAGAAGGTACCTTGCACTTTTAATTTGATGGGAAATCTGAATGCTCTTTCTACCTCAGAGGAATCAGGTGAGGATGATTCTAAAGGAAAAACCAAGGTAAATTCACCTTTTAAGATTAAAATCAGAGGCCCTAAGGAGGGTGAACCTGAATAGAAAAGAAAACCCAAGGGAAAGAAGAGGAGCCGTACTTTGAAAATAGGTAAGTCTACAGAAGAGGAGGAACTTGAGAAGGCTGAAAAGGAAGACACTCCTCCAGAGCCAAAAAGGACAAGGATAACCAGGGCCTCTAAAAAGATGGATCAGGAAACTTCTAAGGATAAGGAAAACCCCCCTGTGGTTGATGTGGAGAGCTCAGGAGAGAAACCTTGGGTTTATTCAAGAAGGTCAAGAACTCCATCTCCCAAGGAGACTATGCAAAAGGCGGATTCCCTTCCAATGGCATCCACTGTGGAACAACAGAAAGGTACCTCTCCTTCATTGGGCATACCCGAGTAGATGACTCATGAAGAGCACAAGACTAGTGAGGAGGTGGAACCATTTAAGGATGGGGAACTTCATAGTGCAGCTGCTGAGTTTGAGGTAGGAGATGTGGAAATGCATCATTCCCCTTTGGTACTATATGAGAATTCTCCTACAAGTAGTAAGAATAGTAAATCTCCTGAGAAAGAGGATGTTCTTGTTAAGACTCCATCACCCCTGCATGAAGAAGAGCTGGAAGTGGGAAACAAAGGTGATCAATCTCTGGAAAAGGAAAAGGATGAGATGGTAGATCAGCATGAAGAGGTTAAGGAAGGTGAAACCTAGGTGAATCCTGTTGTTCCGGATTGGCTAGATAAGGAAATTAAAAGGAAGCAGGTCATTGTTGAGGACACCCCTCTCAATTGGGATGAAATGTTGGCCAAGATTGGAAAGGGTAAAAATAAAAATATGGCCAAGGTGGTTTCCAAGATCGAAAGGGATGAAGCTAGTAATAGAGTTATTCACATTGCCACCCCTGCTGCAGGTAAAAGTGGAGATGAGGTCATTGGGGAGGATTATGATGTACAGATCATCAATCTTGGGCCCACTTCTATGGAGCAAGATATTGAAGAGTATGAGGGATCCAGTGCAGTGATTATTGGGAGATTGAGGAAGGAGACACAGTCCAAACATGAACTAAAGAAAGAAAATGAAAAGCTTAGGAAATGTCTGGAAGATTTGATGAAACCCTTACAATCTTTTCACCCATCTTCTTCTGCTGCTGTTGGTTTCTTGCCGAAAGAGACCATCTCTAAATTAGAAAAAATGAAAGCTTCCACTCAGGCTACAATGAATTGGTTGTAGGAAGTACAGGCTAAGGGAGATGATGCAATAAAAGAGATCCTTTCAACAGGAAAGGATGCAATGAGAGCTAAGGATTGGCTAAGTCATGTTTTATCTCAAGATAAGGAGGACACTGATCTCTTACTGCAAAAAACTAGGACAATCATGGAATATAGTAAGGATCAGCTGGTGGTTGATGGAATTATCTCCTCATCTAGGGTTAATGAGCCTTGGGAGTGGTTTTAAGCCCTGCAAATCCAATAGAAGATCATCAGGAAGATCTACAAACAAAAGAAGCAAATTGATGGTAATTTAACTAATGCTTATGATGGATGCATAACCTTTTTTGAAATAATGACTGGTAGGAGAAAGATCACCCCTAAGTACTTAAGTTTTGAACAATTGAAGAAATGGTGGCATGATGTCTATGCCCCTGATATTGAGGATTTTGTGACAGGACACCAATTAGATGATGCGGCTACTTATCTGGCTGTGATGGATAAGTACCTTGTGTACAGGGTTGATTGGGATAAAATGGTTAAGCAGTCAAGGGAAGAGATTGACTCAATTGAATGTTAGCTCAAAATCCTACCCTTGGTACCTGTTGCTGAGTTGGATAGGGTACTTTTGAAAGTTCATGAATTATTGGATCATAATAAGGATAAAGGAGGTGGTAGTTAATACCATACTACTTCGTGATTTGTGCTTCCCTATTATTATAGGGCATGTATTGAGTCGGGTTGCATTGGGGGATGTATTGTGGCTACCTTGATGATATACCAGCATTTAATGCGTGCCTTATTTTGAATTTCCTGAGGCCGACTTGTTTTGGCTATTTTATTTTGTAAATGTCTGGCTGGGCCGACATGTTTTGGGGTCTTCTTTAAATTGGCGT
>VDFB02189985.1:0-21402 GCA_007258455.2 Sequoia sempervirens
CCTCCCTCTCTCTCTCAAGGCTCTCCCTCCTACCCCCTCTCCCTCTCTCAAGTCTCTCTCTCTCTCACTCACTCCCTCTATCTGTCTCCCCTCTACCTTTAACCCTAAACCCTAAACTATTAACCCTTAAACTCTAAGCCCTTAAACCCTCTACCCTCTATCCTTCATGGGACATCCTCGAGGTAGCTAGTAACATGACCAAGAGACCAAATGGTAAAAAGATAAGATAAAATAGACAAAATAAAGTCAACAACCATTCAATATGTTTAGTAGTATTTGTTTTTTGAAGGTTGATTGCTTGATGATTTGACAGTGTGACAATTTGAAGAGTCTAACAATTTTGACAGTGTGATAATGCCTATAGTTAGGAAGGACACATCCTGAAAAGGCCAATGACTATGTGACAAAGCTTGTCATTAGGAAAGACCCATCCTAAAAAGGCAAATGACATTTTTGACAAGGTCCAATTCCAAGGACACATCTTGATGGGGACCATAAAGTGACTACGTTGACATTGTGTTGGCAATTTGACAGATGTTTGGCTTGATGACAGACTGGGCTATGTTTTCTATTGGTTCTCAATTTGAATGTTGATGTTCAAATGATTGTCTTGATTCTGAGTGAGACTATGTCTGACTTATTTGACCAAAATGACAAACCCTAAAGGATTGACCTAGGTGGCCTTGGGGGCTCATTGACAGATGGCCTTGCGTACGTCATGCACTTAGAGACCTTGTAGTTTGACAGGGATGGACGAACATATTGAAGACGAAGTGAGATGTTTTGACTTGAGCTAAGGAACCCTAAGGGATTGAACCTAGGGGGCATCAGGCGCACTTCGACTGATGGCCTTGCCTACATAGTAAATGCGCAGAGACCTCGTAGTTCGACTGAAAAAAGATTGACTGGTATGATTGACTTGACTGACTTGACTGTCATTGACTCTATTTTTGGAATTTTTGATGTTATTTGGATTTTTTTGGGTATTCTTTAGGACGTTTTTAAATTTTTAGGTCTTTTTTCAGGACTTTTTATGATTTTTAAATTTTTTTTAGGACTTTTAATGATTTTTAGGATTTTTTCAAGACTTTTAATGATTTTTAGTATTTTTTTATGATTTTTTATGATTTTTATATTTTTTCAGGACTTTTTATGATTTTTAGAATTTTTTTCAAGACTTTTAATGATTTTTAGGATTTTTTAAGGACTTTTAATGATTTTTAGTATTTTTTTATGATTTTTATATTTTTTAGGACTTTTTATGATTTTTGTAGGAATTTTTATGATTGTCAAGACCATGTGTGATACCCACTACAGTCTCATGATAAAATATTGCCCCTAGTCAAGTTGGCAGAAAGGACATGACCGATATGGACGATAGGTGGTGCACAAGACTTCGATGTCAACCACTGTCAGCCATGGAAAGAAACATCATGATGTCAGGGTGAAACGTTGTGATGAACATCAAAAAAATAGATTTTTATTATGGACTAAGGTAGATAGAGTGACAGTAGATGTCAAAGAAATGACTGACTACACATGGCACTTGTTTTCTAGGTTTTCACCATGGTACTTATCCAAAGTTCCTATTTTCCAAGTTTTCACGATTGGATGAATTATTTCTCTTTATTTTTGTCATTTTTTTTACTTTTTTGCTATCACGAGGATGCCTGTTTGCCAGGTTTTCATCCAAGTGATGATATTTTTGTATTTTTCAATTTTTTTTGTATTTTTAATGGTTGTTGGCTAGACGTTCTGATGCTATGTATAGAACTTGTGTAAATGCAGACTATTGATTGGCTCTGTCAAATTTTCACCATCTAGAGTAGCCAACTTATATTCATCAGAACCAAATGACATGGTGATGATGTATGGACCCAACCAATTAGGCTCAAACTTGCTTGGTTTTTCTTTGTCGGACCGATTCTTAGGATTCTGCATGAGAACCAGGGCACCAATGTCAAATTTTTGAGTCATCACTCTTTTTTTGTAGCTTCTACAAAGACGATTTTGATATGCCTATAAATGGTTCAATGCATTATATCTGTGTTCATCTAGCATTTCTAATCCATGCAGTTGTGCCTATCGATATTCTTCATTAGTGATTAGACTTTTCATTCAGACGCATATGGATGGAATTTTGACCTCTATGGGAAAGATGGCTTCGGCTCGAAAGACGAGGGCGAATGGAGTGGCTCTAGCGGGAGTACGAATGTTAGTGCAATAGGCCCATAAAGCAGGATTGAGTTGTATGTGCCAATCACAACCAACATCATTGATGATCTTCTTAAGAAGTTTGATGATTATTTTATTAGATGCCTCAGCTTGACCATTTCCTTGTGTGTAGTAAGGCATGGAAAAGTGGTGTCGAATATGGAAGTGTTCACAAAGTTCACGGACATCTTGATTTTTGAAGGGACGACCATTATCTGTGATGATGGATTGTGGAATACCATATCGATAGATGATATAGTTGATGATAAACTTGGAAATTTGTTTTCCAGTAATGTAAGTGAGCAGAATGGCTTTGATCCACTTAGTAAAGTACATAGTGGTGGTAATGATGAATTTGTGTCCATTGGACGAGGCAGGATGGATCTTGCCCATGAGGTCGAGTCCCCATTGTGTGAAGGGCCAAGGAGAAGTAATCAGCTAAAGTTCATGTGCGTGCATGAATCAAGTCACTATGTATCTGACATTGGTGACACATTTTGAAAAATTCAAGTGCATCTTTCTCAATGATTGGCCAGTAATACCCAAGTTTCGTTATCTTTTTGGCTAAAGTAGGACCACTGGAATGGGATCCGCATATACCCTCATGTATCTCTCACAAGGTCATTCGTGCTTTGTCAGTGTCAAGACATTGAAGAAGGGAGTTATCAAACCTACGACAGTAAAGGGTATCACTAAGGATGGTGTATCTGGTGGCTTTTCAAAGAAAGGACTTGTGTTGGTTATTGGATAGTTTGGGGGGAAGGGTTTGGGACTTGAGGTAGTCATAAATTTCTTGATACCATGGAGAATTGGGAACAACAAGCTCGCAAACCATCTCTGATTCTGGTATGTCATATGCAGGAACCAAAAGTTGTTCTACCAAAAATTCAAATTGAGGCACATTACTAAGAATGTCTAGGAGAGAGCCAATTGTGGCCATTGCATCTGTTGCCTTATTTTGTTTTCTTAAAACTTCTTCAAAAGTCACCATGTGAAAATATGTTTGAAAATTTTCAACCATTCATTTGTAAGGCATTAATTTATCATCCTTATGGTTATAGTCATCATTGACTTGGTTATCCAAGAGAATCTCCATAGACATGAAGCATTCTAATTTTCCATTAATTTGGGGAAGGGTTTGGGACTTGAGGTAGTCATAAATTTCTTGATACCATGGAGAATTGGGAACAACAAGCTCGCAAACCATCTCTGATTCTGGTATGTCATATGCAGGAACCAAAAGTTGTTCTACCAAAAATTCAAATTGAGGCACATTACTAAGAATGTCCAGGAGAGAGCCAATTGTGGCCATTGCATCTGTTGCCTTATTTTGTGTTCTTGAAACTTCCTCAAAAGTCACCATGTGAAAATATGTTTGAAAGTTGTCAACCATTCATTTGTAAGGAATTAATTTATCATCCTTAGTGTTATAGTCGTCATTGACTTGGTTAATGACCAACTGAGAATCTCCATAGACATGAAGCATTCTAATTTTCCATTTGATGGCCATTCTAAGTCCCATGACAAGTGCCTCATATTCTACCACATTATTTGTACATGGAAAATAAATGCGGAAGGACTTAGGGTTGGAGTCTCCTTGAGGGGTGATAAACAGTATTCCTGCCTCTGAGCCATGATTAGTATGAGATCCATCAAAATATAGCCTCCAAGGTGACTTAGGTTTTGTATGAAATATTGACTCATCTGGAAAGTCTGCTACTAGTGGATGATCACCTTGTATAGGTGCGTCTGCCATTTGGTCTGCTATCACTTGTCCCCTTATCACCTTTCTTTCAACATACTGAATATCATACTCACTCAAGATCATTACCCATTTTTCTAGGTGACCTGTCAATGCTACACGAATTAGGAGATATTTTAGGGGATCAATCTTCACCACTAGTTGTGTCTAGTGATTTAGCATGTAGTGTCTTAATTTTTGAGCAACAAAGAGAACTGCTAGGAAAGCACATTCAATGGTTGTATAATTTAGCTCATATCCGACCAGTGTCCTACTAATGTAGTATATGGCCCTTTCCTTTCATTCATGGTCGTTATGTGCCAGTAATGCCCCCAGTGCTGAAGTTGTTGCAGAAATGTATAGAATCAAAGGTTTCCCTTCGATTGGTGGCATTAAAATGGGTGGTGATAGTAGATAATATTTTATTTGTTGGAAGGCCTCATGACAATTATCTGTCCACACAAAAGGGATACTTTTGCATAGAAGATACTAAAATGGATGGCACTTGTTTGCCAATTGTGCTATTAAATGTCAGATAGATTGTAACCTACCTTGTAATGTCTTGAGTTCACTTATCCTTTTTGGAGGAGGCATGTCTAATATGGCTTTCACCTTGGCAGGATTGACTTCAATTCCTCTACGAGAAACAATGTACCCAAAAATTTTACCTAATGTTACGCCAAAGACACATTTCTTTGGATTCAAGCGGACCTTTTATTCTTCCAGTCTCTTGAAATTTTTGTCTAACACCTTCAAGTGGTATTTTCGTGTCAAAGATTCTACCAAAAGGTCATCTACATAATCTTCCATTATCTTGTGCATCATGTCATGGAATATGCTCATCATGGCTCTCTGATACGTGACACCTGCATTCTTAAGACCAAAAGGCATGACATTCCAATAGTATGTGCCCCAAGGACATGTGAATGTTGTTTTGTGTTGATCTTCAGGTGCAATACGAATCTGATTATAACCAGAAAAACTATCCATGAGGGACAACATCTTATATCCTGTCGTAAGGTCCACTATGATGCAAATGTTTGGCAAGGGAAATTCATCCTTTGGACATGCTTTATTCAAGTCTCAGAAATATGTGCAGATGCAGATTTGACCATTTGTCTTTGTGACTAGTACAAGATTTGATATCCATTAAGTATAGTCTATGGACCATATGAATCCTACATCTAACAATTTCTTAAGTTCTACTTTGACTAACAAGGCAATCTATGGGTGCATCTTTCGCAGCTTCTGTTTCACTGGCTTGGCATCTAGAAATAATGGAAAATGGTGCAAGACAAGTTCTAGATCCAACCCAGGCATATCAGCATAAGACCATGCAAAGTTGACCTTACGCTCTGAAAATAATTTGTGGAACTCAAGTTTCTCTTCCTCTGCCAAAGATGCCGTGAAGAGGACCATCTTAGGATCTTCTGCTGTAGATATGTTTACTTCCATAGCGTCCTCTATGAGAATGGCTAATTTTTCCTAAGTTACGAGGAGAGTCTAGTCCTCCATCCTTAGGTGCCTCAGAGAGGTTTTCACCTTTGGATATGTCCTTTATTTTTACCTTTTTTTATCGTCAGAAGGTTCCTTTTGGTTTTCACCTAAAGATGTGTCAGTTTTTGCTTTATTTTTATTTTTCATTTTGTGACTAGAGGACAAAGCAGTCTCCCCAAAGTAAGCAACACAATCTAGGTCAATGAAAAATCCAGCCTTGTGATCTCCACTTGGTATACCCTCACGCAGTCTCATGAATTCTGCAATGGCCTCATCATTTTGAAATATGTCCATAACTGGCGGGCCTTGTTGATCCCAATCAATTAGTTGTGGGTAGACTAAGGAAATACCATCATTAGTATTGGTGAATGGTGGGTAGGATGTGGAAAGCATGCCAAAGGATTCAGAGAGGTTAAAGATAAAATTTTCATTATCGGGCTCTATATCAAATTCTATCCAGTACTCTACCTCGCTTGATTCACACATTATCAAAGTAAGGAATAAATGAAGGGAGTCAGGGTCAGTAGTTTCATGTGGAAATTCAAATGAATCTGAATGATGGTAATTAGCTTCAGCAGGGTAGATGAGTATGTCGGGATTATGGTCAATGGGAGTAGAAGAGGATCCAGACTTGGTGTTGTTTGGCGTCATGTCAATTTTGAATATTTTCCAAAATCTCTCTTCAAATGTAGGCTCTCTTGGTTCACAAAACAAGTGCTCAAGGGAACAGTCACTCAGGGATTATTGGGAGCCAAATTCCCATTCGTGGGAGTCAGTTTCAGAAAGAGGATATTCAATTGTCTCGACATAATCTAAAGCATTTACTCTCTCACTAGAAATCTCATTGGTACTATGATCACCATATTCTTGTGGTCATAACCCTAACCCAAGATGTTTAGGTCTTCCTTTAGTTGCTAGAGGTTCTCACCTTCCTGTCTTGTGCTTTTTGAGGCCACTAATTCCATCATAGCCCTTTTCCTTTATCATGTCATATCCTTTACCATATTTATTTACTGGCAAGGGAGTTGGATCTTTTGGTTCTCGAAAAATCCAAGATAGCACGTTGTCAATGTCCTCTTGACTCATTTCACCCCACTTTATGAATATTATTTTTGGAGGGACTCTGAAAATTTATTTTGACTCTAACATGAAGCAAGGCTTGCCGTAGACCTGGGGAGACTTGGGCATCCTCGTTATGCAATAGGCCGTATTCAGCTTATACTCTCCACACCCTTGGTCCTGGATCTTAATACTTGCATCAATGCTTGGGGTGATGGATGAAGTGGTAGATGTCATGGAGGTGGTCATGGTTGTCGAAGAAGAAGAAGTGGATGTTGTAGTAGTGGATGTGGATGTGGGACCTTCTTTGCAAGTGTTGATGGGTCAAGGATTTTAGAGGATGAAGATGTCGAAGCTTCATGGTTAATAGGCACTTGTCACTCTGAGACAGCTCTCAAATTGGTACAAAATTGAAATGGTTCGGGGTCTCCATATATGGTACTCTCAGTGCCATCAAAGGGAAACTTCAAACACTAGTGATATGTGGAAGGGACAACTTTCAAGGCATGGATGCAAGGTCGACCAAGTAGAATATTGTATCAAAATTCTAGATCCAGGACTTGACATGTGGTGTCCACAATGAGTGGTCCAATACAAATTGGAAGTAATTATGCCTTGAGAGGAATGTTCTTCATCATCATATGACTTGATAACAATGCTCTTTGTAGCTTCTACACAAGCATCAGAAAAGCATATGTCTGACCTTATGCTTATGGATAAATACTTCAATGTGAAGGGAATCATTATGATTGGATTTGGACAATGAGTAGTCTTGGTCTAAAAAATTTATATGGTGGGGAGCGGTAAGATATCCCACCATGGCCTCAAATTGATTGACATCAATGTCTTGGGGAACAAAAGACTCTTGTAATTTTGTGTGTATGAAAAATAAGTGTATAACTGAATTTAAATGAAATATTCAAACACACCAATAAGACATTTAATAAAACAGAATATAAAAGGAGTAAAGAAGTGCAAACTCTATTCTGCTTCCATTGTCGTCCTATTGTCCTCTATCTTTAGTGTTTTTGTAGATTCCAGCCTTGTGTTCTCAGATTGTATGGCTAGGCTCAACAAACTGTCTTCCTAAAGAACGAGATTTTGATATGATATGCAAGATTAAGCTATGATGATGGTGATAAACTTGAAATTAAAATGATTGAATAAACTAAGTGCATGAATTCTACTTAATTGCCTATTACCAATGCTTGGATTCACACAGGTATTTATAGATTTTTCAAATGATTTTGATTGGCTGTCTTGATTAACGGTTGTGATAATTCCTGGTAGATCGAACGGTTGAAGAAAGATGAAACTGAAGGAGAGGATAGAAGAACCCTAAAATCAGATTTTTCTATTTTATTATGAAAGAGGAAAAAGAAGGGAAGATAAGAATAAAAGAAAGATTAAAAGCTGATAAATAATTAATTAAAAAAATCAATTATTTATTTGTGGAGGACATTCAGCTTTTCTTAATTAAATAAAATATTTAATTAAGCTTTTAAAAGCAGAAGAAAACTTGTGGTGAGAAAAGAGCTTTAATCAGTTTTATTGAAAAAAAGCAGAATATCTCATAATTAAATAAAATATTTAATTATGATATGAGAAGATTGCACAATTAGGTTAAAATACCTAATTTTGGATTTAAAGAAATCATAAGATATTTTTAATTAAATAAGATTTATTTAATTAAATCACTTTTATGAAATTAATTAAATGAAACATTTAATTAATTAGAAGAAGAATTAAAAATAGAAGAAAGAGAAATATTTAAATTTAATTAAATCAAAAGATTTAATTTAAATTAAACAATGATAATTAATTTAAATAAAATAGAATGTTTGTTTATTATGTGGACATGTGAAAATAATTAAATAAAGTGAATTTATTTAATTATGAAGGAAGAATAAGATGAATGAACAATATAATTAAAATTAATTAAATTTAATCATATGAGAGACTTTAGGAAAATTAATTAAACAATAAATATTTAATTAATTGCCGTGATTATAACATGACCATTTTTATGCATTATACAATTTTTTCGAGTATAGCCTTATGTGTTGGGGAAATGCGTAGAAAATCGAGTATAGAAATTTGTGTAGGTGTCTTCCCAAGTTTTTCAATGAGGTTAAAATGTCCTTTAGGCTAGGACTGTTTGGTTAATGGACGAGACTGCGATTGTTGAGCGGACAGGCTAGCTATTGTTATCTTTGGTTGTCTAGGAGGAGGAGGGTTGGCTATGGTGAATTTTCCCCCATGGGTAGTGACATTGTATTCAGGGGTGTTTCTGATAGTAACTGTGTTGAAAATTTTAGCAGTTATTCTAATATGATTTATGATAGGCCCACCAGAATAGTCATATGCAATACGAGCATGTTTGGCTTGATTATTGTTATTGGCTTTTGATGTGGAAGGGTTACTAGAACCATAGTCCTACAATGGGTTCTTGTGTATGGTACGGTCTGAATTAGATGCAAATTGTGGTCCACCTATCTCAATGGCACAATTCTCAATAAGGTCTTGTACCAGATTTTTTAGTTGTCGATAGGAGGAGGTTTTATGTCCTTTTTCTCGATGATAATTAAAAAACACATTGTCGTCCCACCAAAATGGTTTAAACTTCCCTGGGTCATGTGTTTTTGGGTCCTCGAGTGTGATGACACCATTTTGAAGGAGGTTTTTGATGACTTCTTCAATGGGCTCACCCAAGGGGGTGTATGTGCGACTCTTGTGGAATTGTCTAGGTTGTCGGGGTAGCCTTTGATTTTGGTTATTCTTATTACCTTGGTTATTTTGATTTGTCTGTACATCATTGGTAGCATGGGTCTCTGTGGTCATCTATGTATTTTGTCGTGGAGCCCCTTTAAGGGTAAGCATAGGACCCATTGCGTTGACAGCCTTAGCGTCTACAACACCATCATTGGTGACATGTTTATTCTTAACCCAGTATTTGTTCTTGTCAATGGTTAGACTTACATTTGTGTTTTTAAGACCATATTTTAATCTTCCCTCAGCAATAAGGGCTTTCTCAGGTTGGATGCCTCGTTCGACTAGGTCCACGAAAGTTGTACAACAATGAATACGCAAGCCATTTTTCAATGGGCCTAGGAGTGTTTGTACAAACATTGCAACCTTTCTTTTTTAGGTATGTCTATGTGGTAGCGACTTGCTAGGCCTCTCCATCATTGGAAAAATGGGATAAAAGTTTCACCAGTGTCTTCTTGTGTAAGTGTGCATAACCTAGTGATGGAGGTGTCTGTGTCAATGTTATAGGCATAATTTTTCACAAAATTTTATACAAGTTCATCGCATGTTTTTATCCCCTTCAAAGTGGTGAACCATTCAAGTATGGGTCCTGTTAGACTCTTGGAGAAGAGTCTCATCAAGTGTGTTCATATGCAATGTCCATACAATTGGTCATGAATTCTCGGACATATTCAATAGGATTTGTCTTGCCCTTGTATTTGGTGAAGTTTGGTGTCACATACCCAGGAGGAAATGGTGGCATGTATAAAGTTGTGTCAAAAGGATATGGACATAGGTCATATGACATTGGTGGATTTTTTTGGATGTTTGCATGTTTTCCATCTATTTTTGGAGGTCTTCCACTCTAGTTTTCAAGGCATCTATTATGGGATTATTGGTCACATCGCACATGGGAGTGATGGGTATCCCCCGAGTCTCCATTGATTATGATAGAATGTTTGAGTTTGAATGTGACATGTGTTGTGAAATGTATGATATTTTTTGGTTTGGTGATTGTTGGTATTGCTAGTTTGGATGAGGAACGTGTTGTTGTGTGTGGATCTATGATGAATATGTGGGGATGTGCAATCCAGACATATTTGTCGATATTTGGGGGACCTGGTAACCTTGAATATTCTAGTGCCCAAAGGTATTCATTTTTTGTGTCATTTGAGTGCCTTGTCCATATTGGAAGACTTGTCCATGTGGGATGTTGGTATTTTGTCCATGCGAGATGTTGGTATTTTGTCCTTGTGAGGCATTGATGTTTAATTGTGACGATGTGTTAACATTTGGTTGGGGACCTCTAATAAGAATATGTCACTTAGTTCCTCCAAAGGGGTTGAATGAGATTCCAACATAAGGATTTGATGATGATGTCCCTATGGTCATAGATGAAGTTCCAAATATGGGGTTTGAGGAACTTGCCCCAATTGATGTAGATCCAAGGGTAGTTCCAACTATTTGTGAAGATGTCATTGACATTGCGGGCATGGATTGTGATATTTCTTGTGGCATGGTGGGTGTTCCTCCAATAGATGTTGCATTGATTGAGTTGGAGGTGTTTTGACCTATGGTGCCACTAGATGTAACATTGATGGTGCTTGTAGCAATTTGTGTGGTGACAACAGTGTTATTGTTGGAGGCATTGTTCATGTTTTTTTGAGATGTCAAGTTTTGTGTCGTGTTGTCTCGAGAAGAAGGTCCTATGGTATTGATGTCAAATCCTCTTGGTAGTTTTTCCCCTTGGTCTAAAAGCATAGCAAGGTATCTGTCAGCATCATTCAAGACCAAGTCCTCTACAAATGAAGCTACTTTAGGATTTTGGGTTGCAGCCTCTAAATCCTTAGCTAATACTTGTCCATTGTGGTCTCTCTATATGAATGGTTTGAATGGATTTTGAGAGGATGTTGGAAGGTTCATGGAAGATTGCATGTTCATGTTAGTAAATGGATCATTAAAATTCATGTCTTGGTTCATGTCATAAGTGTTGGTGTTGATGTTGGTGTTGAAGTCTTGTCCAAACTTTGCCATTTGTCTTTTCTTTCTTTGAAGCCTAGTTTCTACCATAAAAGAGAATTGGTCGAATGAGGATAGTGATTATGACAACTAGTCTATGTTTTTGGTGTTTGTGTGATAAGGATGACAATGCAAGGTGATTATGATGTTTTCCTAAGGAAATGATTGATGCAAGATGACAAGATTTCCAAAGAAAGATGTCAAATGTCTAGGCGATAATGACTAGGATGACAATGTTGATTAATGCTAGGTGATAAAATTGAGTAGGTGAAAAATGAGGACTAGGATGATAATGTTTACTAAAAAGGTGACTAATGCAATGTTAAAGTGCAAAATGAGGACTAGGGTGAACAATATTTTTGGATTTTTAGGCATAAAATATGCAAAGTATGGACTAAGATGAATGTAATTTGGAGAAAGGTTTTCCTAACCACTCTAAGCTTAATCTATGTCTTAATTTTGGTTATCAAAGGACTTGTTAAAGGGACTAAGTGACAAGGTCAAAATGACTAGTGAGTTTTCCTAACTAGACTATTGAGTTGGAAATTCTCACAAAAAGGACAATGACTGAAAAGGAGATTGTTGACTAAGTCCCAAGATTATCTGTACTCTTTAAGGCAATGATTTTGTAAAGAGTGGTGAGGTGGCCTAATCCAAAGTCTGCAAAGATGAAAACCTAAGGACAAGTCTATGTAGGAAAGGATGATTATGAAGCCTAGGGAATGCAACTAAAATTTGAAAGATTAAACCTAAGGTCAAAAATGCGAGCTAATGGTTGAATGATGAAAATTTTGTGCAATTTCAATTCTGGTTTCTGACAGAGACTTCTAGAAAAGATGTTTGACAATAAGAAAAAGTGTTGGATTTGAATTCAATTTTGTGATGTTTTAATGAAAAGTCTAAATTGTCTGAAATTGATTGTTTCTTTTCCAGATTTGTGATTGTTGTATATACTATTTGAGAATCCAGAAAACACTTGGCAAAAATGATGTTTTGAATGTGTAATCAATCACAAAGAAGACAAGCACAATCCTATGGTTAGGCCAGAAAAATATCTGCTAGATTCCATGTGGGTTTCCCCAACCACATATCCTTAGTATGTGAATCCAAAATCTTGCTGCACGTGCTCCCCCTTACAGTGCACTCTCTTCTTAGGCCAACCAAGCTTCCAGTGCCCATAAAACTCCCATGGCATGCTGATCACCTCTACTAAAGACAGTGAAGATGTGGATGCCTTCACAACGACCATTGTTGTGCTAGTGGATAGAAGGTTTTTAGCTACTACACAAAAGTATTTAGTTTGGGACCCCCATTTGAGTGGCCACACATGAGGTAAAGATTAATTTCCGTTTAGGAGGCACTCCAACCTGAAGAGGTTATGCTCAACATGGTTTTGGGGAGTACTACTTTGTCTGTGTGACACATCCGCACTCGTAATCCTAGGCTTTCTGTTAGGATTCACATTTGTATACCGGTCGGGTGTAGCTCGGCCAAAGAGCTCTGTTGCCGATCTGAGTCACCTTGGGGTGAGTAATTTTTCCCACCAAGGAAGGCCCAATTTCCTAGAGTCAATAACAATTTCTCTTGCACCTAGGATCGCACAAGTGCGCAAAGGGAGAGGATACTCCTATTATTGAATCAAAAGTTACACAAGCTGAAAGCATTTGTTCATTTTAATAGCCAAATTGAAGTGTGAGGCAAACACATCAAACACTTTGTGTATTTTAATCCAAGCTTGTAATGTCAACTCAAGCACACAAGTTCTTTTTAGGCCCACTAGTCCTTCTATATGGAAAAAAAATCACTCAAGATAAAGCAAAATTGAAACGAGAGCCCTGCAAAAACACGATTAGTAGTTTTGAGTCTCCAATCTTTGGCAAGCGAAAGTGGATGTAGCAAATCTTGAATCATGGACATTTGAACCTGCAAAAAAAAAAGTCAAAGATTAGGCCACAATCAACAATTAAATTAAAAAGAAACTAACATTTAATAAAAATCAATGGACAAAATTAATCTAAAAAGGAAAAGCTAATTCTAAATTAAATGAAAATATCTAAAACTAGACTAAATTGAAAAAAAATGTAAATCTAAAATTAAAATCTAATTAAATTTAAAAATCTATTAATCTAATGTCTAAATTTAAAAGCTAATTAAGCTAAAGTCTACAAAATCTAAAATTTAATTGAAAATCTAAATTAAAAACCTAAAATCTATTTAAAAATCCAATTAAATTAAAAAATATATTTAAAGAATTGAAGCTAATTAAAAACTCATTACAAATATAAATCTAATTAAAAGCTAATTAAAAATCTAAAACTAATTAAAAATATAAAAAGCTAATTAAAATTTAAATATAATTTAAAAAAAGAAGCTAAAATCTAATCTTAAAAAAAACTCTAGATTAAAATCTAACTTAAAAAATTAACTAAAATCTAAAAAACAAATGAAAATTTAAAATCTAAATTAAAAAAAACTAATGAAAATTTAAAAATCCAACTAAAATCTAAAAACGAAAAACTAAAAGTACATGAAATTAAAACTAAAAAGTAAAATTACATTAAATGAAGACTAAAAAATTAAAGCCACTTTAAATTAAAAGTAAAAACTAAAAACTAAAGTTTAAAATGAAAATTTTAAAAAATCACTCCCTACCGTGACAAACTCTAATACAAAGTGCTTTACTGATAAGAAGATAAAAGCTGCAAGTGGACTCTTGGGACGCTGTAGGTTGAAGCTGATGGGAAGCCTTTAGTTGATGTTCAAGTTTTGAAAGCCATGCTCCGCCTGCTTCGTTGTGTACAACCTGTGTATAAGGAATAGAGAACAGCTGACCTGCAGTATTAAAATTAATAGAAAGAAAGAAAAGGTCATAGAAAGCAATAGTAGGAAGATACCAGGCAACTTCCATACAAAAGATAAAAGAAAGCAACATTTGTGGAGGAGAATGAGGTGTATATTATCATGATTTTTAAGATTTTCAATTGAAAAGATGTGATAGGATTAGGATCTGTTTGTGATCCAATCATTTTTTCTTATATTTCTTTTGTGAAAATATACGACATTTAATAATTTGTAGTTATGATTAATGAAAAATATTGTTGAATGGTTATTTATATTATAAGTGCATTCTTTAATATTATTATTTTATTTATTTAAGATTAATAATAGGGAATTATTATTCTATAGAGAAATAATAGGAGTTAGATATTATTTTTATATTGGTTAGTGAACTAATATAAAAATAATATCTAACTAAAAAAATAGGAAATATTTTCCTTATAATAACCTTTTAATAAGTACTTTTAACTTTCCCTTATTTTATCAATAGTTAACTAATATTAAATTCCCTTAATATTACTATTAAGTTTTAGTTAATAATAGGGAATTATTATTTTATAGAGAAATAATTAGATATTATTTTTATATTGGTTAGTGAACTAATATAAAAATAATATCTAACTAAAAAAATAGGAAATATTTTCCTTATAATAACCTTTATTTTACTATTTTCCTTAAAATACTACTTATAAATCTATAATTATGTACTATAATGGATAAAATTAAAATTATTAGTTTAATATTAGATTAAAAAGAAATAAAAAAATTAACTAAAAAATATTGAAATTAAAATTAAAATAGGTTAGTTATTTAAATGTACTACTTTTAATAATAGTAAAAAGTAATTTAATATTTAGGTGAATTATTTCCTATTTTTATTATAGTAAAATAAAGGTTATTATAAGGAAAATATTCCCTATATTAGTTTATTATCTACTAAACTATTTTTTAATTTGATATTTTATATTATAAGGAAAATATTAAATTTTATAATAGATATTTTTTTGAATTAGATTAAGGTTTAGTTATATCAAACCTATAGGGTAATAATATATTAAAATATTTTAAGCTATAGGGTAAAATATTTAATATTAAGGTTTAGTTAATAATAGGGAATTATTATTTTATAGGAAATAATAGGAAATAATAACTTATATAATAGAAAATAGTTAACTAACATTAATTAAAGGAATTTAAATTTTTAAAAGGTATAATTCCCTTTTATTAATATTATTAAACTCCCTTTATATTAATAGTGTAGTGGTTAGCAATACTACATTTAGATTAAATAAAGTATAATAAATAGTTTATTTTTGTTTTACTATTTACTATTTAAATTAAATTACTTTTAAAAGTGTATTAGGATTTTTTTATTTTTGGAATTGGTGTATTATAGATTTTTTTTGCTAATGATTTTAATTTTTTTTATTTCTTTTTCATTTTTGGAATTGGTGTATTATAGATTTGTTTTCGCTAATAATTTTAATTTTTGTTATTTGTTTTTAATTTTTGGAATTGATGTATTATAGATCTTTTAAAGATTTATAAGTATTATTTTTTATTTGATAAATTATTTTTATTTACCCATAATTATTTACTTTTTATCTACTTAATATCTACTTTACTTTATGTTTAAAATATTTTTTATTATGTACTTTTAGTTGATGTCACAATCTATAATAATATTTTTGAACATATATTTCACATGCAAATTTAATTTGAAACACTAAAATTTAAATCCTCGTCATTTTTATTTGATATTGTTTTGTTATGTTTATAAGGAAATAAAACATTCTTGTATAAATATTTAACTTTTGGAGGTGCAAAACTAACTTGAGATAATTTCTCACATGATTTAAACACAAAAGAAAACTTTTTTTTAAACATAAAATAAAGTAGATATTAAGTAGATGAAAAGTAAATAATTCTAGGTAAATAAAAATAGTTTATCAAATAAAAAACAATACTTATAAATCTTTAAAAGATCTATAATACACCAATTCTAAAAATTAGAAAGAAATTAAAAAAAATTAAAATTATTAACAAAAACAAATCTATAATACACCAATTCCAAAAATTAAAAAGAAATAAAAAAAAATTAACTAAAAATACATAATAGTTTTAATACCCTAGTTTTAAAACATATAATAAAAAATTAAAAAGAAATTAATGCACTTTTTAAATATGTTTTAAAAAAAAAGGAAAAATCTATAGACATTGCCCAGCAGATCTCGGCAACCGCAGATCTCAATGGGCATTGATTGCAGAGGGCAAGACGGCAAGGTGATTACAATGTAGGTGATGGGTGATAGGTGCAGTAGGACAGAAGAGTTGGAGACAACGCCAGTAGCAGGTACAGGTACAAACCATTAGCAGTGGCTTGCATGGGCTTGCATGGGTGCAACCATCGAATGCCCATGATGCTTATTGGTGCAAATTGTCACCCCCATAGACATTGCCACAACGTTTGGCATAGTGAATGTATTCCATTGACAAAACATTTGGCACAGTCAATATTGCATTAATGGTGATGTTGACAAAAGTTGACAAGGAGAGATCAGGAAAAAAATTGCCAAAATCTTAGCAACTAACTTATGAAAATAGGCATTAATGGTTATGTTGATAAAATGTGCCAAAAAGAGATGAGGAACGATTTGCAAAATCTCATCAATGAATGTGTGTCAGAAATGTTTGATGCTGCCTAAGTTCGTTGAGAAGCAGTATAAAAACAAAGACAACAAGAAATAAATATATGAGGGGTCATGGTTTTACCCTACACTATTCTCCCTTTCTAGATCGTTCTCCTCCAAAGTCTCGATTCACTGGAATGATGGCAGTGATTATTGATTCAATGTTGGTCAACTTATGTATGTTGCACCTCCAATTTAAACATGCCACAACCTACCATGTATCCAAATGCTGATGAAGTGAGCTCTGCTTAGTCAACACAAGGATGATATAAACCACAGTTTCATCTATAGGATAGCGCCTCCCAAACTGTGATTAAAGGTTGTGATTTTCAACCATGAGTGCCATGATCATTTTTCTTGTTTAGCTAAATCAATGTAGGTAGCTCATGTAATTCTAGAAGTGAGTGGGATATTCGGTCGAATGGTGGGTTGGTTTAGGAAATGGCTCAGATTGCTAACGGACAAGATCTGGGCAATGGTGTTTTTCTCTTGCACATCAATAGGGTAAACTTGAACCAAACTACCATTGATATTATAGCCATGAATGAAGTGTTGAATGGAGTTGATCTAGACTATGTGGCCATCATTCTAACGAGATTGGCCATTTTATCAGAGGGTCTCGAGGGCATTAAGTTGGTTAGGGACAACAACAGTCATAGCAATAATGTCAATGGCGATGGCAATGGCAACGAAGGAAGAGGGTCACTACTTACCAAAGTTTAGTGGACTTGGTTTCATCGGCCAAGCTCTCACTGGGATCTATTTCCACCGTCAATAGTCTCATTACCTGTACAGTGGATAGGACTAAGGCTACCCTTAATTGTGAAGATCTAGAACACCACCTGGCAACGTACCAGATGGGAGAAGTGAAACGTCAATGTTTGTGAAGAATATTGTGGATGGGTAAAAACCAATGGCGTTGGGGAAAGCTATGAAGAGACATGGTCAGTGAGGACGAATGGGGGATGGTAGCCAAAAACCAGACTCCAAGATTCAACACATACTAAAAGACTGAGTGGCCTTATTGGATAATAATTATTCTGGAGTCAAAAGTGAAAATTTATGACCTTGAATTAAGATAGATATTCTCTTCCATATTTTCCAATGTGAATCTTAATAGGTTACATACTAAAGTTGATAGAAACGATGCTATAATGCTTTTCTATAAACTATTATAGGTTGCCTTGCTATAAAATGTAAATTAGTGGACGCAAATTGTTTCAAATTGGATGCTAATTAGAGACAATGAAAACTTTTATTACTGTCCTAGAAAATGTAAATTAGTGGATGCAAATCTTTTCAAATTGGATGCTAATTAGAGACAATGAAAACTTTTCATCCCCTATAAAATTCCACGAGTGTCTAATAAGGCCGATCATAGAAAAAAAGAAAAAATATATTTAGAAATTTAAACAATTAAAATAGCAGCAACTTGAGATCATTTAAATCTATAAGGATGTTATCATTGGTAAACCCCAAGGGAAGTGCATCAAATTCATGAAATCAATCAAACAAAGTCAGCTTCACCAAATGTATTAAGGAAAAGTTTTCAGATTAATATCAAATAACATGATAACTTTTATCCCTAACAACAATGCAGAACAATGAAAGCAAGAAACATAAAAATAATGAAACAATATCACCTAGTCTTCAAGCTTCCATTGGTTGACCTCCATTGGCCTTCTCCATCTTGCTAAAAATGGTATACTTGCCCTCATAATTGAAGTGCAACTATAACCTATGCCAAAGACAAGCAAAATATTGAAGTAATATGTATGCTCAAGTACTCAAAAGATCTCAAGCATGTTGTGTATAACTCTTGTGTGTGTTCAAAATGACTTGAAAGAGAGCCTTTTAAAGAATTCCAAATTGAGAATTGATGGCCAAGATTAAAAGTTGGTGAAGCCCTAAGATCAAAGGCTAAGAATCAATGTCATAAGGAGGATTAGGGTTAGGGCAACATTAGGTCAAAGTTAGGGCAAGCCTTGAAATGAAGGGTTGAGATTTAATTGAAGATAATCAAATCAATGGTGGAGAAAAAGAGGCAGTTGGAATAATAGAAATTATTTAATTTATGGAGGAATGTTGACTTATGAATTAAATAATGGTTTAATTCATAAATGGGAATGAGACAAAAGACAATATTTATAATTATTTTAATTATTTACTTGGTGGGAAGGAAAGTGGGCTAAATGAATAAGTTTATTTGATTGAAGGATAAATGATAATGTTATGGAAGAAATAAGGATTGATTAGTAATGCATTTAAATAAATAAACGTAATTTATTTATTTAAATTATCATGGAGGAATGGACATGATTAGATAATTGAATTATGTGAGGGAGAAGCGTGGTCGCCATAGAAAATATCGTTTGCAAGCTGAGGCCATTTTTATGTGTCTACAACTACAGTAATCACAAAAAGTGTAAGAGCCCCTTTATATCATGTTTGGAATACAAAACCCTCAAAAATAGGGTAACCGGGCTGTATGCAAAGAAATGAAGCTTTCTAACTCAAATCAATGCCTTAAGCCCTCAAATCATATTCAAATCAAAGCTAACACATATATTCACGACTTGGAAGTTATTTCACATCAAAATATGGCTGCATGTGACCGTACAGTGCTACATAATAGGAAAAATACAGAAATTTTGAAGAAAAACACAGATTTTCAAATGTCAAGAGCTTGTATTTTAAATCCTCAACCATCAACTACCATTACAATGATCACTTTATGCCTTTTAAAGGCCTTTACATGTGAACCACTGAACAACCACCTCTACAATTGACTTTTTAATCTTTTATGATGACATGAAACATAAAACACACTAATTTCAAGGTTGTTAACATCACTATTGCAATGTTTTAATTTTTTGACCTTTCAAACATTAAAAAGTATATCATTAAATTAATTATGTAATGGCATAAAAATTAAAAACATCATGAATTAATTATGTAACCACATAATTCAAATATAATTCTATCAAGAAATTAATATCAAATAGATAATATAATCGCATAACTCATACATTTCAATGTCATTGATCTTCTTCTTCATCCAACTCTTTGTTACGTATCATCCGATCCAGATTCAACATTGTAAGGATTGGTCATATCATCATCATATTCATTGATATTAGTTTCGATAATGTCATCATCCACACGAGATATCATCTTCATGAACATTAACTCCTACATCATCATCATCTAGTTCCTCCTCTTCAAAATCTTCGTCAGGGACATTATCAACTAACTGTTGATCCTGATCATCATCTACATCATCTTCTAGTTCTTTGGTATCTTCTTCTTCCACCACATTATACTTTACTGGCCTTCCTCTTGGATCATGTCTAACAACAAATGACCAACCGATTTACCTGAAACCTCTAGTAAAATACCTACTCACGGCTTGGAAGAACATGGGCTCATTTTTCAGCTACTCGATCAACCTTGTATTAACCATGGTAAAATCCATTATCATGTTCAATAACAGTTCTCTTAGGATCATTTTCATTCAATAGAAGTAGCCTATCTGGTAGAGATGACAAACAAAATTAATTTGAAGGACTTAAAGTCACACTCAAGTATATCATCCAAAATCTCATAGTATCGATTTTCTGAGACTTTTGGATGTATGTCACTTCTAGATAAAACATTAGTCACCTAAAAGACTGCAGTTATACAGGAATCACTAGTTTTCTTCATGTCATCCAACATTTTGATTAGAAATTTATGACTATTGCACCACATAGCCTTGTGGTGTTTCACTGGCACTATGCCAAGCATGTAAAAATTATTGCAATATCGTCAGTTGATAAACATATTTATTCTTGGCCGAATGTATGCAAAGAAAACAATCTCAATATATATATACATCAATATAATTGAAAATAATTAAATAATATGGGTGATTAATATATTTAAATGTACTTGTTTATCTCTTAAACCATATGATAAATCAATTTCCCTTTGTGTAACATTGGAATCTCTATTACAATGAGCTTCTTTAATCAATGAAACAACACCTTCCCATGTTAATGCGCAACCAGATTGTTGACATCATTCAATCCATACCATCATCCAATCAAGATTGTTTGCGACGTACAAATGTAGTGCATCCCAATCTTAACCAACTGTATCAAAAAAATTGAAATTCACAAATGACATATAATTAGTTAAATACCACAGTATACGACCTTAATTTATAATTGATGTATATTGAAGATTAAAAATTAAATAAGTACAATATACATAAAAATCATATGTAAAATGTATTCCAATTAACCTCCATGACCATCTTATAATTACCTCTCACTTTCCTCAATCTACCTTTCCCCATCAAGTACTCCCCTTCGAATTTATTAATGGAGTTGGGATCCCAAATGTGATCTACATGGATCTTTGCTGCAAACTTAGGAAGATATCCACTAATGTACACCATGGTCTAGTATACCATATATCCCTCCACCATAGAACCCTCAGGATATGCTCTTTTTCTAACCAAAGCCTTCAAAAATTTCAAGTGCCTATCAACCATCCACATTGACCTTGTGTGTACAGGTCCACACAATTCAATCTCCTCAACTTGGTGTATGA
>VDFB02189986.1:0-15935 GCA_007258455.2 Sequoia sempervirens
AGAGGCTTCTTTGAGCTTCCGGTTGAAGAAAAAATGAAATGGGCTCGAGAAGAAGGGAAAACAGATCAGATTGCTGGTTATGGACGTACAGAGGGCTTCAGAGGCCATCATACCGACTGGATGGATTCTCTCTATGCCTTTCTTGCTCCTGATTCTCTCAAAGCTCCCCATCTCTGGCCCTCAACACCCACAGACTACAGGTTAGGCAAAAGCTCAAACTAACAATTCATGATGTTATTGAAGACCTTAGATTTTCACAGTTCCTTAGCATATTGCTTTACATTGCTACTCTGGTCTTTTGGTTTTTATTTGCAGAGAAACAATAGAAGAGCTTGGGAAGGAATCTAACAAGCTTATGACCCATTTGCTGAGTATAATATCGGAAGATTTGGGGATGCCCAGTGAGGGTCTGGGCAAGGAATTTGCGGGTTATAATCTTTTCTACAGGACGAATTATTATCCGCCATGCCCACATCCAGATAAAGTGCTGGGCACGCATGCACACACAGACCACGGTGCAATTACTATACTTGTTCAAGACAATGTCTGCGATGGCTTACAAGTCGAGAAAAAAAGTGGGGGTTGGATTTCTGTTGCTCCTGTTCCCGGCGCTCTTGTTATCAATCTTGGCGAGTCTCTTGTGGTGAGTGTGACTTCAAAATATTCTTCAAATGCTCTGAGTTAACTGTAATGTCTGTGAATTTCAACTGATGGTTAAATACATTTGTGATGGTGCAGAAACTGTGTGGAGGTAAGTACAGAATTGCTCTGCACAGAGGCGTGGTGACAAACAAAACTACAGCCATGACACTTGTGCTTCACTTGGATCCTCCGCTCACTCTTCCAACTCATTAAACCTACTTCCAACTATGTCCCACACCATCTTGCAATAAAATACCGCTAGATAAATGCAAGGAGTTTTCGTTAACTCCAATAATCTATATATTTTCTGTAGGCTTGTTTGAATATAAAGAATTAGCAGTTGAAAATTGTGTGATTTAGTAGTAGAACCATTTGGTTTGTTCCAACATGGATCATCAGAGTTTTATACTCTGGTCTATGTTTTATATGCGAGAGTTATATTATCAGTTTATAACAACTTATTGCTTCAAGATGCTTCTGTGGCGGCTACAGAATTTTAATGAAACATATAAAATAAGTCAAGAAAATCAGACGCTAAATCATTTTATTATACTTCACAAAATTTGGATTGTTGTTCCATAAAGAGTGGAGCCAGTGTAAGAAAGATATTAAGGTTTTATTATAGACGATCCTCTGTAAGTTGGGAATTTATTTTAAAACTGGTTAATCAGAAGAGGGTCAATTGCATGCACAATAGAAGTGTGAAATTTTATTGTAAAGCATGGAGTATTGAAAAAAATGTTATTTTCAATTATATTTAGGATTTAGTTAATCTTATTTTACATCTCTTATAGATGTTGATAAATTTTCTTTGTTTCTTAAAAATATTAAAAAGCACTTGTTTTGATTAAATTTTGTTGTTCTTTCTAAATGATTGTTCATGTCGAATCATATAAAAAGCAAAGATGGAGAATTTGGAAAATTAAAAAAATTCATGATAAATATCCATTGCACAATTAAATTGATTTGTTGATTCAACTTTTGAACATCAAATTAAAAGAAAAGGAGATGTTTTATTTTATATTTCTAGATTAAAAAAGTTCAAAAAAATTATTGTGATAAAGGGGGGAAATTGACGATGGCATGCTGGTCTTAATTGTGCTAAGTGCTTTCAATTCCACTTATACTATTTTTTTGAGATGTTATAGCTAATAGAAAAACTAAAGCAACCCAATTTTGATATTGTCTTTGAACTTTTTATCTAGTATGAATGTCAACTTGTAAAGAAAAGAAAAATATAATTGGAAGAGCTTATGTTGCCACCTCCAAAAGAAAAAAAATCTTCTAGATTATCAAAACATAAGATTTTTTGTCATCACAATTACCTAGATGATAACTATAGTTTCTTCTTTGTTCTAGATAGTATAATTAAAACAACAAATCCCAAAATAAAAGATATGTGTGGTGTATTTTATGTAAAGTAAATGGCCATTATGCATATGATTATTTTTGAGAGAAGAAATAAAACAAAAAAGTATTGTGTATTATGTTGCTTCTTCTTATGAAGAGGAAACTTTTCTTGTTGAAGATGGTCATGCAAAGGAACCATAAGAGGATGTAGGAGAATTCTTGTCTCCAATTAGCTATTGGTGGTTTAGAGATGGTGGGAGTAGTTGCATTTCCTATTTTTAATATAGTTTTGTTTCCTATTTTAATTTGGTCTATTATGTTTAATTTTAGTTTTCTCTTTTCTTGAGATTTGATGAATAGAAATGGTTTGATGAAGTTATGGTGTTTTATCTCCCACCTCTTAAGTAATGGGGGAGGGTGAGTTTTTCATTATTTGCTAGCAAGTGGTTTTATACCTCTAATAGTATCCTAAAAGTGTGGCTACTTGATGTGTGTGTGGTTAGGAAATCAAGGATTAATTGGGGATCCACCTAAGAGTTCCATATATAAGGAATCAACAAGACAATGGTAATTGTAGTTGGGTAATAATAAATCTATCTCATATTCCATGTGGTACAAATAGTCAAATGCATGCTAATAGATTAATTTTAGCAGGATCATGTCAAGAAGAGGCAATGATTTTCAAATTATGGGAGGTGGTGGCATAGATTATTAGATGTATAGGACTTGTAGATATTTCTCACAAGGGAATGCAAAGTAAATGATCATGACTGATGTTAAAAAAATAGATTATATTACTGAAATGGTATAACATTTATCTCTATTTTTTGAGTCATCTCTCCATTTTATGTGAAATATATTTCAATCCATTATATGTTTCCAATTGTTTGACCAAAAATATAGCTTTCTTATTCTAGGATTAATTTATTTAAATCATTAGGTTCAAACTTTAGTCTAGTTGTTCTCATCCTTATAGAATGAAAACAACATACATTCTACTATTTTCCACACTAAGCAATAGGACTTGACTAATCTCACTCCTACTACAAAATTTGAAAATTGTAGTTCTCCTATATTATACTATCAAGAGGATCAGATATCAAAGTCCATCCAGTCATAGATTTAAAAAATTTCACCATAAAAATAGGGAAACAAAATTGAATTAGTGGAGATAAATTGGAGTAAACTTTTATTCGCTCCAACACATTCTTTTTAATATCAATGACAATTTGATCTAAACATTAGGAGGGTGCATATATAGGTGTCAACCTAGGTTAATCAACATTAGGAGACAAAATATTGAGTTTATAGTGTGACATGGTGAGTCAAATTGATAAAATCTCACGATAATTTATTTTTTCACCTTTACATAGAGGGGGATTTATTAGGTTTAAATGACCAAATTGTCTCACACACACATACACACACATGTTAGTTTAATTTATGTACATGTTAAAAATTTAATGTGGTTGATTGGTTTTTAGTTCATTATTTTATGTGCATTTGATAGTAACTCAAGTCATTGGCAAGAGATGGCTTTATAAGATCCCATGTTTTCTAATGTAAAATTAATGCCATGAATTTGATATTTTCAATTCTTATTTTAATATTCTTTGTGAAAATTGATCTTTTCTAGATGTGTAGTTTATTACTATATATATAACATGCCAAAAAATATATTATAATGGTCATCTTTAACATGTGATAAAAATGTGTATCCTCAAGTTTCAAACAATTGTATATTTTTTCCTTGAAGCACTTGATACTTGTATTGAAGTATAGTTAGATGCCTCCTTCCACACCAATAGAAGTATGAGGTAGTGCCTTATGTTATAAGTACCTACAAACTAGGTCACTTGGAATTGTGAAGAATAAAATATTTCCACTCCCACTTCTACTCTTTGTAATGTGGCACACATGTAGCTTCTTTCATTATTAGAAGATAATATTAGATAATAGTTTCTCCCAAGATCATATGATTTTCAAATAGACCTAGATTTGTAAAAGTTTTATTAAATAATTAGAAAAATATAAGAAATTATTCAACAAGTCAAATTGGAACATGTTTCTCAATTAAATACAAAAATGTGGAGCATGATTTCTATGATTTTTTGATTATCTCTCTACATTTTAGTTTAGTGAGTCCTACCACTTGGGTTTCTATAGTTTTTAAATTTTTTTATTTTTTTATGAGCACTTCATATTTGTATTTGGTATTTTTAAAATTTTACTAAATGTGCAATACCCACAAAACTAACCTTAATGACAACCTAGAAAATATACTCTTTTTGAAAAGTGAGATACATCTTGTATTTGGATCGGTAAAATTTTCTTAATGTCACTTAATATCTATAAGGTTTGCACCTATAATTTTTTTTACAATTTTTTTTTAAGTAAAATACTAATAGCCTATATATATTAATATCATATAAATATTTTTTACAATATAATGTTTGCACTTCAAAACTGATCAAATCTTGATCATCTTCTATTTTCACTACATCCTATACATATGCATAAAAACTTAACCAACAACCTTACGATGCATAGAAGCTAACATAATTGTTGCCCCACATTTACTACAAAATATGCCATATTCTGCAACGCGCCATCCATTACATGTTATTACCCTTTTTGTACTGTCATTCCACTATATCTTCTAACCTCCATTTTCTTTGATCCTTCATAACATGCGTTCGCCATCCCAACTTGAAGATACTGCCGCCAGTATATGATCATCTATAACCCATGGCTTATCCAAAAGCCTTCGTTTACCAAAAAATATTTGCTTGACATTATGATAATATTGAAGTATAGATTCATTATTGAAGTATAGATTCATATTTTGGATCTTCAACTTATCATTATTAAACAATAATGAAAACTTCTAACAAAAAAAAAAACTAACTAGTAGTTAAATTTGGTTTACCTTCAGTTTCAATCTAACATTTCACCCACACAATTATATTCCAAAATTGACATAATAAGGTAATGTCCATCCACTTATTAAGAAACTCATTTTGTACAATATAAAACTTTCACCTTGTGATAAATTCATTATTTTATTAACATAATAAGTTCATTAATCCATAAAATAGGAAATATATTCCACACTAGAGTCACCAATTTATGGAAAAGTGAGATTTAAAAATAAAGAACAATAAATTTAACTAAATTTATTTAATTAGAATTAACATGTAGTAAGAAAACAGAAAGAAGAGACAATACCAGAAAAAGGAGACAAATAAAGTTTACATGAAGAAACCCCTTTGGATAAAAACTACATCAAAAGTTTAAGAAACTTCACTAATTACTCCAAATTGACTTGTTACAATCAATCACTATCTCATAGAATTTTTAATTTGTAATCACTCTTATATGACCAATTACAAATTAGCTCTATAAAATTTTAATCATTTACAACATAATAGTCAAAATATATGATTTTACACACTCAAAATAATCCCAATACATGAGCTATGAACATATTTGAAGATATACAAAGAAAACAAGTTAAACCATGACACTACTTTGGTCTACATAGTTCCCAAATTAAATAAGGGCTCGTGGGTTCTTCATGAACTAATCTTTAGGTTATGTAGTCCATCTACCCTAACCTTCATGAATTTTATTTTTTTAAGGACCTCTAATGGCCATAGGAGCTAAAATAACCCTTTACATTACTTAATATATTATCAAAAAACTTCCCATGATTTTTAGAAGCTAAAAAGACTAATATTCAAAATTCTAGAATGTCAAAAGTCAATGTTCATGATATTTTTGTTATTTATGAAACTTTTTTTTAGTTGCACATAATAAATTTACTTTTTACATAAAATGATTGTACAAAATTAATAGGATGTCAAAATAATCTAACCATTAGTTATGTGGGTTAAAAATGTAACACAAAATTCAATAATGACTTTGACAACAAACAATGTAACTTTGACAAATAACTTTTCAACTTCAACAAAAATTTCGTAAAGCTTAACTTCCTCAAATGGACTTGAAATATGATGATGTAGTGTAAGAAAAAGTATCTCTTTTTCACACTTAATTTAGGAAATATTAATAATAAAATGAGCTTTAGAAATGATGCGTTAAATTAGTGTTATAATATGTATTTTACATATTCACATTAAATTTAGGGCCTTATTAATTAAAATGGACTTAATTGTGCCTTAATGTGGTGTTGTAAAGTATATTTATTTACATTTTTACACTCACCTAGGGATTTATTAACTAATTGAGATTAATTTGTCTTAATTGGACCCTTTAATTCAAATCCAAGCCTAATTAATTACAATTTCTGAAGAGGAAAACCCGACATTTATTAGTGTCATAACATAAGACATCATTGGAGAATGTGTGTCCTAAGTAAGTGACCTAGTACCTATTCTCCCAAGGGCGAATGGGTCCTCACTTAGACCTAGGACCTAAATTTGAATTATTTTTTGACAATATTTTAATGATTTCAAATCTATATTTCAATGTCAGCTCGTGATATTTGAATTAAGGATAAATTACTCTAAATACAAGGTTATTTTATCAAATCAACTAGAATATTTCAATTATATTTTTGAGAGATCAATTACAAGAGCCAGGAATATTGTTAAGAGCATTCAATAGAGGTTTTATTCATCATTTGTTGCAGTATTCAAGATCCAAGCATTATGTCAAAGTCATGTGGAGTCATGCTTTTGGAGCTAATATGTTGATGTATAGGTTTCATGATTCAATCAAGCATTCAAAGTATCATTTCAAGCAAATATTCAAAGTCAAGATCTACATCCATTGAAGCCATTTCATGCAAGTTGCAAAATCTACATTCCAAGGTTTATGCAAGGGTTTGTTGAGTGGTAACATAACTTGGTTCATTCTTCATTCCCTCTTTCATGTTTTTATTCATGGGTGAAAGCACGAAGTTGAGTCCACTTAAGGTGGAAGTTTCAGCCTTTGAAAAAACCCAAAATTAGACAAAACAAAAAGAGATCCTATTATTTAACAAACAAGATCCCATTTTGATTTGGGGCCTTGAGCCAAAAACGGGATCCTATTTTTTAAAAAATAGATCTCGCTCTAAAACAAGATCTCATTTTTAAAAAATCGAGATCTTGTTTCATAAAAAATATTTTTTGATGCTTTTTTGAAACGAGATCCTATTTTTGAAAACTTTCCATTTTTGGAAACTTTTCAAAACGGGATCCCATTTTGAAAAATTTCCATTTTTGGCAATATTTTAATGCTTTTATGAAACGGGGTCCCATTTTGAAAACTTTTCATTGTTGGAAACTTTTCAAAATGAGATCTCATTTAAAATTTGAATTATTGGTCAAGTTTTTGCCTTTTTTTTGGTTTGAGAAAAGGCTTGGGGACCCGAACCTAAGCTTTAGACTTGGTTTAACCTACAACTTGAAGGTCATGTCAATGCCACAAGAAAATAGTGACTTTGGACATATTTCTGAAGACCTTTTTTGCAAGTTTTTTTGAAGAAATTAAAACCCATTATAGATGAGACAGTGTAGATTCCAAATATATATATATATTTTAAAATTGGATTTTTTTTTTCTATTTTTTAATTAATTTTTGATGAAATGGTCCATAAACTTGAAATATTAGGGTTTGTTAGTAGTTTAATAACCTTTTATTAAAATAACTTTTGTAAAATGAATTGAATGAAAATGTACTTCAGACAATTCTTTTCAATTTGAAAAAAAATAAAAAAATGATAAGTTTGGGTCATATTATGCATGACATACACAATGATTTTTCTAAACAACAAATTTGGCCAATAAAAAATTAACAAAAAAACTAATAAAAATACAAAAAATATCAAAAACGTGCTTTAGTGAGTTACAAATATTTTCCCAAAAGGATTTAGAAAAATATGATTATTTAGGTCAAATATGGATGACGTACACATGCATGGTATGGTAAAAAAAAATGACTTGTAAATAGTGGTTTTTAGAAATGCCTATTGAAAATCAATTTGTATTCATCTGGGTATTGAAATAAATTACATATTTGGAAACTAGACTCCGACTACTACATTTTTTTTGATTAGTGATTTTTTTAAGATTCCATCTCTAAGTACTTCAAATTTTAAGGTCTAATGTGACAAATTTTGAAATTAGGGAAAACACTTCCACTTTTTGGCCAAAAAGTGGACTCAACTTCTTGCACACACCCTCATTTCAAGGTTTGATTACCAAAATGGGGTTTAACCAGGGAAAACCCTTATTCACCAAAAAAAACATTATTCTCCTCTCTTTGTGTGTTGCAGATTTGCAGATTGAAGAAAAGTTGAAGATCTCAAAAGTATAAAATTGTAAAGTTTTCAAAGTTGTCACCTTTGTTGCCATTTCATGGAAACTTAGATCCAGGATTTATTTATGACTACTAGATAGTGAAAATCAGGAATCTGGAAGTTTAGACACAGGAGCAAAGAACCCATAAGAAAATTTTGGAGAGCGGTAGGTACCAAGACCCATTCGCCATAGGGTGAATAAGTCCTCAGACAACTTTTGAGAACACCTTTTTGTGAGAGGTACACAACATTTATCCCTTCTAGATTGGCTAGAAGCTTTTTAGGTTCCATCAGTTTTATGATTAATCTACTAAATCTAATTTATAGACCGCATTTTGGAGTTGATTTTCTATTTCTAATCTTTCTCACCAAAGTGTTGTTTGGCCTAGATCCCCATCCTTGCAAAAAAGGGACATTGCAAGATTCCTCAAAGAATTCACTCACCTAAGGGTTGAAAGTGGATTTTGACTTGAGGGATCTCATTTCCTAAATGAAATAGAAGAATAGGTAGGTTCATTCACCCCATTTTTACCTTTCTATTTATGGTAAGTTGGTGTAATACCCCAAATTTAGTATGTGTTTGAACCCCTACCCCATTTTTCTATGTTTTAGATGATATTTAAAAAATCACATCTTTCTAATAATAACTCGAGTTTGAAATCATATTCAACCTTTGAACCCATTTATCTACTATGTTTTCCTTGTAATAAAGCTACATATAATAGGGAAATCACTATCCAAAATTAATATCATAGAGTACAAAAATTATATCTATTCTTAGAGATCATTTATTTACAAGTAAACACAATCATCTATTATGTGTTGAAATTTTAAGTTAGAAAAAATGATATCGCATAATTAATCACCATCATATTTAAATTGTAAATTTTATAAGACAAGAAGAACTTATTTAATATATCTTCAATATTAATTTTATAATTTAACTTTATTTACCAAACCAACATTCTTATTAGTATTTATCTTTCTACATTGGTTATTCAGTTACTTAATAAATCATAGAAATTCATATATTTCAATATAATGTCAAGATTCCTAACTCATGAGTAACTCATACGTCTCCCAATGACTCATTTAACCATGTAAAATTTTGTTGACAATGATTTTGGCACCCTAATGCTCTCTAACACTTCTAGGGATTTTCACCTAAAAAGGAGAGAGATGGGCCAAAATAGGCAATTTCTACACTCAAGATTAATGTAAATGAGATGTATTATGCCTAATTATGATGTTAAATGCAATAGAATGAAGAGAAAATATGATTATTAATGTAAAACCTAAGAAATATGAAGTGCTTGAAAACACAGTGTTGTATGCAAACATGTGGAAAATGACCTAAAATTGCAAGTAAATAATGAAATAACTAAAAAAAATAAAGAGGTGCACCTGGAGGCTGAAAAAGAATGGCATGAAGGTCTAGAATCCTAATGAAACTGTTGCAAAAGTCAACTAGGACATTTATGCCAGGTTGGGCGACTTAGTCCTAGTTTCAGGAAAACTGCTTAGAAAACCGTTTTGGCCAAATGGGTGTCAAAATCTACAAAAGTATCCAAAAAATAGGTTCAGTGGGACTAAATCACCACTAGTGAAGACTTAGTCCACTTCTAAATTTTTGAAAATTTGAAAGTGGAAATGGAAGCCCTCGGTCTGCACTTCGATTCCCTACAGGTGTTCACTTTTGAAACTCTAATTTTTTGGGCCTGGAAGTGACTTTTAGTTGATATTTTGGCTTTGCAAGAAATTATAGGTTTTCAAAAAGTCTTCAACCTAGTCATCAATGAGCTTCAAACCATCAAAGTGTCTAAATCTGCAAACACACAATGAAAGAGAAAGAAATGGTGAATGTTAGGGCATGGGGGTTTGCCTTGGTCAAACCCCTTTTTAGGTAATTAAACCAAATGAAGAAAGAATGTAATGAAGCATGAAACAATGGATTTAATAACTTTCCATGGTGTTTGATCTTCAATTTCTACAACAAAACATGAAGAATCTGCCCTCGAATGTCTTAGGAAGCTATCTTGATGACTTGCAATGATAAAACCTTAGCTTTCTTGACTTGAGAACATGATGAATCGTGAATGAATGATGATGAGTTATGAATTAAGATGAGTTTGGTCAAATGAGAGGGAAAACCCTATATTTATACACAATGATGCCCTAATTCCCTAAAATACCTCATCACAGGCTGACCTTAGGTCTTAAGGAATAAAATCCCGAAAGAATTTTGAATTAATTTTGATTTTTGAGCCAAATGGGACTAAGTCACCCAAGGTGGCGACTTAGTCCACCTAGGAAATTTTGAGTGTATGTCGGAGATTAAGATGTATTAAATGTTGTTTATTGGGTTCTTCTTCAACAAGACACTTAATTAAGGCTTGTGAGTACATAAAGGGGCCATTTAAAGCATAAGAATGGTGTAAATATTGATGACAAGCCTAGGAAAGTGTGAAAGTTTGTTACAAGACTTTAAAAAACTTTGAAATAGGTCTTGGTAAGGTTATTTAGGTGAATTACAACATTATGGTCCTAGAAAAGTGTGAAGATGTGTTACAAAACTCTTGCAAGACATCAATAAATGCATTTTATTCAATTTGAAAGGGCCAAAGACCTAATGTGGATGTGTAAAAAACCTCACAACACTAAATCAAGGCCTCATTAAGTCCAATTTATCATCAATTATTCCCATATCGAGCAAAGCATACACTTTTTGGTGACACAAATTCAATCTTTTTTTTTGAAGATATTATCAATTCTAAAGCAGTTTCTAAGTTATTTTGGGTTAAAATAGTGAGCTCTATTTTATTAGCTCTTGTTAATTATATAAAAATTAATGGATAATTAGTATATGACAGAGGTCATCACATCAAGCTTCTCTCACCTAAATTTAGATTTCATTCCTCAATTCTCCTATTATGTTCTATAAGAAACATAGCAAAATAATGAAAACATATTATGAATCATTTATGAAGAGTCTAGGATCTAGTTATAACCACTTTTCTCAATTTATTAATTTTCATCCCTTTCTTAATTCTAACTAACAGAGACATAAATACTCACACATTCTCAAGTACATGCATAAATTAGGATTTTTTAGTCTCTTTCTTATACACACATAATCTATTCTCATTCAAACTATTCTTAAGGAAACACTTGTAACTGTTATCTAATCATCTAATCATCTTGATGGTTAAGTGCAAGAAGTTGAGTCCACTTTTTGTGGAAGCGACATGATAAAAAAAGCTAATAAGAATGCATATACATATAAAAAAATACATACTCATTTAAGAATTATTTTCTTTTCATCCAATATTTTTTAACTTTTCTACATAGATACACCATTTTAGAAAACCCTTGAATCACCACTAATGAATTTCCTTCAATAAATTTTTTATAGTTTACCTCCTTAGCCAAGGAGATCCCTTCAATGATTAACAACCATTTATATTTGAATTATTAGTATTATTTTTCAAGAAGAAAGTACTAAGTTTCACAAACACTTTATCATCATGAATCATAACCCTTTCCTTAATAAATCCTAGATCCCTTTTAGAAGCTCCATCAAAGTTATGTTTAAAAAAATAATGAGGAGGATTGTTCTAATGATCTTTTTCCTTATAATTTATGTGTCAATTACCATGTTAATAAAAAATAACAATTTTAATTAATAATAGTTAAATGAAACAATTTTTTAAAAATAAGTCACATAAAAAATAAAAAATCATGTGATACTATCAAACCTAGAAATTGATGGTTTATAACATGTTCTTTTTCTAAATTTTAGTTGAATTTTACAATCTAAATTAAAAAAAGGCCATAAAATGTGTAAAGGTAATAAATTTTGAAAACTATATATTTTACAAAAATTAATTTTAATAAACCATAAATATTTATGATAGAATGGTTGTTTTTTCTCGTAATAATAGTTATTTACAATTTAGAAAGAATACAAGTTTACAGCTATCATTTTTTGAAAAAAAATTGTGTATCTTAAATTCACAAATTATATTTAACAAACATAATTTACTATATAGTTATTGATTTAAAAAATTGATTTTAATTTGTTATGAACCACTATTCATGAAATATAATTAAATTAAATTTGATTAAAAAACTATATATTTAAATTGTCATAAAACATCATATATTTCAACCCTATCATCTTTGATAAAATAAAACCAAAATCCAGTAAACTTATATAAATAATTAAATCCATTCTAACATAAAGGTATTATTCTTACAATCCATATATATGTTGATGAATAATGTGTATATCATTATTTATAATATAATATGTAACATTTGTAGTTTTTGGATTTGACTATGCAATTATTATTATTTTTATATCAAAATTTTAGATCATATTTTATGAATCATCAAAGTTAAGTTTAAAAAAATAAGAGGGGAAAAATGATTAATTGAAGACAAGGTATATATAGGAAGATGTATATATCCTAATAATAACACTCAAAATTTTAACATTTTAAATTAAGAAATAGACAAATTCAATGAGCATGAGAATATGTAAACCTAACAAATATATGAACAAACATTTTTTATAAAAAAATGAATATCTATATATATATGTATGCATATGTATACAAACGGTTTATAAATGTTTTAGAAATTATGAACATATATATATATATATAAGAACGAATTCCATGTATGACACTGTTATACAACTAGTATACACATATTAAATATTAATATATATAAAATATGTTGAGAATTATCCTTCTCAAAGCTAAAATTTATATTTAAAATTAAAATATTATTATATAAAGTATTCACTTGAACACTTAATTACATGAAAAAAGGACTTTATTTGCTTATTATTAAATATTTTCATTGTTGGCTTTAACTTCGTAATGATAAAAAAAAATTAATGTAGTAAAAAATAATTCCTCAATTAGAATCCATCAAATACACCATTTACGCCAAAAATAATTCCTCAATTAGAATCCATCAAATACACCATTTACGCCAAGTCAAAAGGCACACGACTTCCACTAAAACCACGAGGTTACACTCAAATTGAAACTCTAAAAGTAATTTTTGTGGGAAAAGAAAAATACATAAGCCAACAAAAATTGAGAATTACATGAGGGAAAAAAATTAAACATGGGTAAAATTACCTTAAGAAAAATTACACAATAGAAACTATGAGTTGTACTTCAAAATATAGATTTACAAGGACACATTCATCTACAATAGACATTCACCATCATTATGAGTTTTAAAAAAATTGAACTTCCACAGTCTATATGCCCTATTGTATGTAATCTATGCTTGATGTTCAAGGACTCTGATATATAATAAATGGAAGCATGGAGCATAATTTGGATTACATCAAACAACTGGCATTGCTACTATCAACTTACAACCACAGATCCTTAAGCAATCAAGCATGCATTTCTTTGCATGCTTTGTGGGTACTTCATTCCACTCCTCATCATAGAAAAAGGGCAGTGATGTCTTCAAGAGCTTCGTGTCTAGTACTTCTGATTGCAGATGCATTTGGATAATTTCTTGGACTAATTTGAACATTTGGATCATTGACACAAATCTTAGCTAGGAACTTCCTAATTAATAAGTTGCTTATATTTATGGAACCAACTGCAAATGCACCAAATACAACTCAATAATTAAAAGAAAAAGCCTAAGGATGCAAACCAAACCTTTACTTTGTAAACCCTTAATAGGAAAAATCTAAATTTTTTAGAGAATTTAGTTATGTCAGACCTCATCCCTAAACAAAATTTCTTACCATCGTCTTCCTTATTTGAATAGTTAGGATGCACCTTGCAGTAAGAAATAATCTTTAGTGTTGGGCAGGGGCAGAATTTCAGCCACCCATAGTAGCTCACTTGTTTGCAGGTGATTTAGCCCATATCTAGGTCTAGATTTCATCAAGTCATCTACTTTCCTAGAGCTTTTCCATTTGCCAAATTGTAATTGTAGTTCATCTTCATAGTTATTGTCGACCATGTTAGAAACACAAGTAGATTATAATTGTTCAACTACAATATTAGTCATTTGAATATCAAAATATGTTACAACGATCTCTTATATAAAGAGTTTTAGAGATAACAACAATAAAAGAAAACTCATGTGAATAGGCTGCATGAATAAAGAAAGCTAAACAAAGTAGCTAAATAATGGAAAGATGGTGAAACATCAAATTGGTTTTAAAGCAAAAGATAAGAAAAAAAATGAAGCTAAAGCTTAGAAATTCCATTTCTAATGTTTGAATGCCTCTTGCCTTAAAAATGCATTTATAAAAATCATAAAATAATTTACATAGGGAGGTTTTTGATTTAAATCCCTTAATATGTTTGCAAGAGAAATGACCACAATATCTTGAAAACTTAAATTTCATTCTAAAATTAAATTAATTAAATTGTAATGATTATCTATACAAATGAATTAAATAAATTTCATATTCATTTTAAATTTAGATATAAAAACAATCTTTCTATTTTATTTTTTTCTTGTAGTGATTATCTACGCAAATAAATTAAATAAAATTTCATATTAATTTTAAATTTAGATATAAAAAAAAAATTCTATTTTATTTTTTCCTCTTTTTGCATGTAAATTATTTCATTTTCTAAAATGATACTTAAAAATGCATTTAAAAAAACTATAAAATCATTTACATAGGAAAGTTTTTGATTTCTCTTAACAATAATGACTATTTTTTTTCAAAAGATAAGAAGATAAGATTTATTAGAGGATATGGGTTTGCATGTCATTTGAGAACATCAATTTCTAGCTGAGAGTTTGATTTATTAGTGGATATGGATTTGCATGTCATTTGAACATCAATTTCTAGCTTAAGAGTTTTTCCTTACACATTGCTTTTTGGTGGATGCCATTGCAATACACCTCTCCGCATAAATAATGTATAAATATATATTATAAAATAAAAAAAATCTTTATAATTATATGAATGATGAAATACTATTGCAATGAGAAAAAATGATGAAAATAAGTTCCTCAAGAAGGATAACTCTCAACGTATTTTATATAAATAATAATATTATATAAATACTAATTTATTATAATAATTACTATAATTAAATTAATTATAATTATTAATATTAAATTTTAGTATTAATAATAATAAAAATGAAATCATTATAAAATTGATTATGATATAAAAAATAAATATTTTAGAGTGAATAAGATATCAAATCAATTTAAAACCGTTTTTAAATCTACTTTAAATCTGCTTGAAGAAACATCTACATACAATGAATGTAGTTATGCTAGTTGCATGTCATTTGAACGTCAAATTCATACTAAAGAGTTTTTCCTTACATTGAATTTTGTTTTTTGATGGATGCCATTGTAATACGTCTCTCTGTGTAATAATAAAAGGTGAGGATGACCTCTGGTAGGTATGGATGAAGGAGATTCTAATTTTTTTGCTACTTTTTTATTATTACCTAAAGACATTGGAGATTTAGAGTTGATAGATCAAGACCTTTATATAGTAGATTTGTTCACAAATATAGTGTGCGTGTGTATATATATTTGTTTGTTTATGTTTCATATAAAATATACATATAACTTGGTAGGTTTACATCTTGTTTGTTTATATTTATAAAATATG